>BQNB010180053.1:0-10615 GCA_026074375.1 Tanacetum coccineum | reverse complement strand
TAACTGATCCTAAAAGATAGGTAGTTATCTTTGTAAATGACTCCTTGTGTTCTATAAAAGGAGATCCTAGGTTTAGGATATATATAGACTTAGACGAATACTTTTATATATAGATTGTGATAGCTTCAAGGTTGTAACCCCAGTACTACAAGAATACTCGTATTATTATTCTAATAATATTGAAGCAGTTTGTTGTTACTTCATTGTTTATTGGTTGTTTGTCTATTACTGTTCTATTGATAAACACCTCTAGAGTATCAAAGTGTAGATTCCGCATACACTTTGGTAGACATACAAAGTCTCAATCTTTGTTATTTTGGATTCTTCCAAGGTAACAAACCCTTTACTACGTAAAGAATCGATCAAGGCGTGGGATCAACATTATTGTTAGTTTTATTAATGTTTAATGGATCTACCTTGGTTTTCACTTATGATTTTTGTTTGTTTTACTTTATGCATATGTTTATTGATGAGTTTGAGCGTTTGGTTATTAAATACATTAATTTTGTACACATTCAAGCTTTTTAAGCCAGGCCCAAGCTTTAATCAAATCCTACTCAAGCCAAGCTCAAGCCTATATGGTTAAAGCTTGACAAGCTATCAAGCCAAGCTCGAGCCTACTATTTTCTTTTTAAGCCAAGCTCAAGCCCTGTCAAGCTCGAGCTTGGCTTGACTCGATTACACCCCTAGTTTAAAGTAGACTACAATAGGCACCAATAAAATCATGACATGTGGATTTCTTAAATTTAGTTCTTAAATAAAAAATAAAAACACTAAAATGGCATTTTAGACTTTTATCATATCATTTATACCTAATAAAATGTCACATTCATTAATCACTAAATGTTTTTGTGTCACTAATGATTTATACCTAATGAAAGCGATTTAATGCCCATGAAATCGCATTAATGGAATGTCAGTTACTTTTGACATGATTATTTGTACTTAAAACGTCACATTGCATTAATTTTGATGCACATGAAAACACTAAAAGTTTCTATCAATTGATTTATACTTTATATTTGTATTTTACTTCTTATGTAATGTATCAATGTTATCGTGTCACTATTATATAAAAAAACAAATAAAAAATAAATATGTCACATACATATTGAAAACTAAATTTAAAAATAAATGTGTCATTAATAATGTGTCACTAATATATAAAAATAAAAAATAAAAAAATATATGTCACTAATAAAGTGTCACTAATATATAAAAAGATAAATATAAAAAGTATGTGTCACTAATAATTTGTCACTAATATATAAAAAGATAAATATAAAAAGTATGTGTCACTAAAGTATATAATAATGTGTCACTAATTTATATATAAAAGAATGTTATTGTGTCATCAATATATAGAAAAAAAATAAAAAAAGAATTTATAAAAGCATGTGTCATTTGATGAAACATGTATCACTCGAAAAGATAATTGGTTCAGATATAAAATGAAAAAAGAGTTAAAGTCAAATTAATAGTAAAGTAGATTTGTGATTTAAGGATGTTTATTTAGATTTATTAAAAATATCATTAATTCTTTTTTACTTATGTGCATAAATGCTATTAAACACATTAATTAAATGGGTACATGTAACACCCTCATATTGACAAATATAGCAGCGAAAGCTAATCTGGGGTATTACTTCATGGTACAATAGTCATAATCATAGAAAACGACTCATAAAGAGACGTTTTGGGAAAATTTTGTTATCATTCATTTATTCATCAGAATTTTAACAAACAGAGGTCCCAAAATCTACAGGAAAACATAAAGTTTGAATGATAACAGTTTAGCCATCTTCAAGTTCGTGCCACTCCGTGCCATAAGTTGCTCAATTGCCTGAGATAAACATGCTAAAAAGGTCAACACAATGGTTGAGTGAAATTCATAGGTTTATGATAAACAGTTTGAATACAAGTCATCAAAAGTGGGATGCGGTGTTATACCTATAATAGTAATAATTGCATGCATGTACAATTATCATAAGAAAACAGTATTATTGCGTCTAAGCTCATGGCACACAAACTGACTTGTGTATATATCGATCAAACATGATATATATAAAATAATAATGGCCCCCAGTGTAGGTAATTTCCATATACCTATGAGATTCAAATATAGTACGTTTGGTTACCTATCCGGCTAACACAAACGGGAATCGTCAATCCCAATAGTACTATCCACAATATTCGCATTCACTCAACTAGTACGTTCGGTTACAAGTGATTAATGGTCCATGATGTGAGGGACTTTTGGCATAAAGGGACTTAGACTCTGGCAATAACATATTCAAGAAAGCATACAGTTGGAAAAACACTTGTATTCATGGTTTATAGCATGTATCCCCCTCGTGGGTTTATGAAACATTAGAAGATTTAAAAGCGAGGCTATGAACTCACCTTAACAGGGAAATCTAATTGATGGCAAAAGTATATCAAGTGAAAGTAACGACTTCATCACACAACCTGGGGTAATATGTCAAGTCTTAGTGGGATTGTTTATATTTCAAAATTTTACGGAGTTTAACATACATTTTTTTGGGGTAAAGGGTTACCCCAGTAAATTTGTATTAAACACCAAAAATTGAGTACAATGGAATGTGACTAAGTGTCACATTAACCTCGAGCCAGCTCGAACTTCTAAACAGAATGTGACATACCACAAACTGAACTAGCAAACCAAATACACGGCTTTACATTAAGAACTATATAGTCTAAATCGTGTAGGCATCTTCCACAGCGCAAGTAACTGTTTTACCTTTGCCGTATTCTTGAACCGAAAAGAAATAAGTTTGAGTCTAACCATGACAATAATTAAGTCTCTTACTTCTTCTGGTGATCTTCTAGTGTTCTTGAATAACCTTGTGTTCCTTTTATTCCATATATAATATGATGACGCAACAACAATTAACTTTCCCACCATAGCCTTAAACGATCGACTTGAAGACAAAGATTGAAACCAAAGCACAATATCATCCAAGCTTGGATGAACAATATTCATTTCAACGTATATTCGAACAAGATTCCATACTTTGGAAGAAAAGTTACATTCAAAAAATAGATGTTCATGTGAGTCCATAATCAGATCACATAATGGACATCTAAGGCTGCTCAAATCTATGTTAGGAGCTACATCCCATGGCCTTAACTTATCTTGTGTCTTGAGAGTCCTTCGCATTACCAGCCACATATGGAAGGAATAACGAGGGATGCAATGCGGAAACCATACTATATTACACCGCATAACATTAGTACCACGACTCCTTAACTCTTCCCATGCAAGTTTAACCGAGAACAATGCCAAGTTACCATTTGAGTCTTTCCAGCATAACCTATCATTGCTAGCATCAATGTTAGGAATAGATATAGAACTCAAATTCGAGGCTTTTAGTAACCAAGCTTGAGGCCAATTCCAAGTACCGTTAGAGATAACCCTCCCTTGCGATGTCCCTTAGAGAGAGAAATTGAATAAGGGGACTTTGAGTACACCACATGTCATACCATAGAGAAGTATTAAGACCATTACCAAGTCGAACCCAAAAGAAAGGTCTAACAATTTCTCAAAACTGAAGAAGCTTACGCCAACTCCAACTCATACTCTCTTTAGGATTAATATCCTAAAGCGTACGACCCCGGAGTTTATATGTATGAATCAAACGCACCCATAACGACTCTTTATTTGTTACAATGTTCTATATGTGTGTAGTCATTAGAGCAAGGTTAAATACCTCTAGATTTCAAAGACCAAGGCCTCCTTCCTGTTTCGGGAGACATATATCCTCCCATGCAACTTTGGCTCTCCCTCTCTTTAGATCACTATTACACCACAAAAAGCCGCATATAAGCTGGTGTATATCACTAGAAATGCCATGAGGTATAGCTAAAACTGACGCCCAGTAAACTTGCATAAAAGATAGGACAGATTTGCAAAGTTGTAAGTCTTCTTGCAAAAGAAAAGGACTTATTCTTCCAATCACCAATACGATTCCTAGCCTTTTCAACAAGAATTTTGCAATCTCTATTAAAAAGTCTAGACAAAATCAAGGGAACTCCAAGGTATTTCACCGGCAGTTTTCTTTCTGAAAAAGGCATGATGTTAAGAATACCAATCTTAACGTGATTCAAGACATTGCAAAAGAACGTCGTACTCTTTGGAATGCTAGGCACCAATCCAGACACATTCTTGAACTCATTAAGCGAGTCCATAATCACCTTAGCTGAGGCAATATCACCCCTAGCAAAGAGAAATAAATCGTCAGCAAAACAAACATTTATAATCTTCAACTCATCACAACGTCTATGGTATCTAAAGGATTCCGACATATCCACACGCCAGAATTAACGTCAAAATTTCCATAACCAAAGTGAAAAGATAAGGCGAAAGAGGGTCTCCTTGATGAAGCCCTCTTTTACCGTTAAAGTAGCCGTGAATATACCCATTAATGCAAATAGAATATGATGTGGAAGTAACACACGACATTACCCATTTAACCATGGTAGGATGAAAACCAAAAACCTTAAGAATACCATCTAAAAAACACCAATCCACCGTATCACATGCCTTCTAAATGTCCACCTTGAACGCACATCGATGGGCACCCCTATCTAGGTGGTAATTATGCATAAGCTCATGTGTAAGAAGTATATTATCCGAAATACGTCTTCCTAGAATGAAAGCTGATTGGTTCTCACTAACGACCTCTTTAATGCCCTTAATAATACGATTAGTAAGTATCTTACTAATACATTTATAAATAGCATTACAACAGGAAATAGGTCGATAGTCATTAACCTTTTGGGGAGTCATGACCTTAGGAATAAGAGCAACAAACGTATGATCGATCTCCTTAAGCAACCTTCCATTATCAAAAAATCACGAATGGCACTACATATATACTGACCGATAACATTCCAACCTTTCTTAAAGAAAGTCGAAGTATACCCGTTAGGACCTAGGGCCTTATCCTCTCCCATACTAAACATCGCATGTTTAATTTCATCATCAGTAATATGACGAACCATATTTGTATTGGATACATCAGACACCTTCTTATTATACAGCCCCTCACTATCAAGAACATCACAAGCTACAACAACCCCTAGGAACGATTGATAATGAGAAACAAAAACATCTGGAACCTAATTACCTAAGACCTCCACATTGTCTGCATTTGTAATAACATCAATTCGGCTTCTGTGGTTGCGACTCTTTATAACCTTATGGAAGTATGCTGAATTCGAATCACACGCTTTAAGCCAATCTATCTTTGCCTTTGGATAAAGAAATCGTTCCTCGTCCATTTTGGCACTATTAAAGGCTTGTAAGTATACAACCTATTCATCTCTAAGCACGTCGTTTGAAGGGTCCAAATCCAACGCTCTTTGGACTGCATCAAGCTCTACACGTAATTCATTAACTCGAGTATGCAAATTACCTTGGTCTTGTAAAAGTTTGCGAAGTGGCTTCTTTAGGGCTTTCAATTTCTGGACCACCCTAAACATATTGTGACCTTCACACTGATTATTCCAGCCGCTAGCAATCAATTCCATGAACTTATCCTTATAAGCCAAAAAATAATAAAATTTAAAGGGTTTAGGTTTAGACTGCTTTAATGAAGGAATTTTAAGAACCGAAGGAGAATGATCCGATATTCTATATGGTTGAAATAGAGCATAAGATCCTTGAAACAAATCTAAAAACGTAATGTTTCCCATGATACGATCCGGATTTTTTAGAATACCATCGCTTCCATTAGGCTTTTGGTTCCACGTATAATGGAGACTGAAGCTATTGATGTCAAAAACATCAATACTTTCAATACAATCTTTAAAATCACACATTGCAGAATTCATGCGAGAAGATCCAAAAAAAGAATCCTCCATATTGAGAGCAACATTAAAATCACCTAATAGAATCTAGGGAGAACCTCGTAGAAGCCCTTTATGAAACTTTAAATCAGCCCACAATCTATGTCGCTCCATAGGGTCATTGCTAGCATAGATAAACGTACAAAACATGGTCTTGTTATCAGCCCTATGAGTGATTTTATTATGCATTGCCTGACTAGATTAATCTACTACCAAAAGATCAACCACATCCTTATTCCTGCCAACAACTATACGACATCCCTTAGTACATAGACTTGCATTCGAAGTCCAATCCCAAAAACGACAAACCTTGTTACATATAGTAGATAGTGAATTAAGGTCCACATGCGATTCAAGGATAACAAATATACTTAATTGGTTTTCACTAACTACTTGATGAACCTCCGATTGTTTAGGGGTGTGGTTCAAACCCCGTATGTTCCACGATGCTAAACTAAACATTAAGAACATTATCGGAAGGAGTGCTTGCCCCTTTACTTGCCTTTGCCGCTTTAAATTCATTACCTAGATCCTCAACTTCACTATCCGTGTCTATTGAAGTTGGGATCAACTTTTCAGAAACACCGAACCCATTGTCACCACTGCTAGAGGCACCTTTATCCTTGGAAATCAGGCCATCATCATCATCTTGAAAAGCCGTAAAACTATTCTTAAGTTTCATTGCGAATACCTCATCGCTAGTTTTGGTTTAAGCATTATTGTTTTGGTTCTGTTTAACACTCCAGGCATATTTTGGTTTCGGCTTTGTAAGCCTTAAACCCTCAATATACCTGTTATGTCCAATCTCAACATTCTTGCCTTTTTTTCTTCCTGTTTTGTACCCTTGTAAAACCATCCCCAGATTCCGTCGCTTCCTGCGCCCGTTCTAGTATACGTTTTGGGCACTCAGCAGTAGAGTGCCCAAAAACATTACAATCCATACATCTTGCCGGCTTCCACTCATATTCAACCCACATTCGCTCAATGGTGTCCCCTCCTCCTCCAACTTTGGAACAACCATTACAATTTCCTCCTTGAGTTTTTTATCAGCAGTTACCTCAATAAGAGCACGTGCAAACCCTATTCGACCCCAAGGTTCAGTGCACATAGCACCTGTAAACGCATCCGGCATTAACGTCTTACCAATTTGTGTACCTATAAGGCTTAAGCCATCTTACCAATATGCCACAACAGGAACTTTATGAATCTTAACCCAAATAGGTACTTTAGTTACCTTATCTTTTTCCAAATTCAGATTAGGAGTCCACTTCATTAAAATCAATGGTTGGTTATGAATTAACCAAGGGCCTTTTCCAGAACTTGTTCCATCCCCGTCATAGGAGTAAACTTAAAGTAGTAAACATCATCGTCGTCCTTAATAACACTCTGAAATCCAAACTTACTCCAAGTGTTATTCACATAATTCTGTACCAAAGGAAATGTACTCTTTTACCAATGAAGAAACCCACAAGTGAGTTTGCAAATTTGTTTTTAGCAGCAATAACGTTCTCCATCGGCAACACAAAGTCCGTGTTCTCCAACTGCTCCTCATTAAACAAGGTCCTAAATTTTACTTTAGGGCTTGTTTGTGACCCAGCTACAACATTAACAAAGGATTTAGAACCAGGTGCAACATTTGTATCATTGTTTACCTCAGTAGCTAAATACCATATGTTATCATCAGTTGCCATAACAACAACTGGTTCATTAATACTAGTCTGCTTTGATGCTTCAACACCATTATTCTTCTGAGTAGATGAATTATTATTTTCCATGCACATGATCATATCTGTAAACTTGTTAATTATAAATTGAATATTCTCCTCACCACAACCCTTTTCCATCAACACAAAAATCATAGCGACACAAACAATTGTTTAATCTCATAATGAACGAGTTAGGCGATTTCTTTAACCTAAGAGCATAGGGATTAGGGTTTGATTGTTTTTCTGTCATTTTTGTCATTAGGGTCGGGGTGTGTAATTTGTTTATCTACTGGTAGTATCAATTATGGTGGCTGGTTAAAGTTTAATTGAGTTTAACATACATATTTGATTTATAAATTTATTGAAATATTGTATCACTGTTCGGGCTATCATAATTCAGATGTCATGCAGTATCGTTTGAGGAGCTAGAGCACTTTAAATCATAAACCCAGCAAACTCGTCAAAACGAATACTCAAATGAAACCCCTCACATGAAATTCCCTAGTATCGTGATATGATAAGATTGTAAGTTTCTTCAAAAGTTAGTCAATGATAAATTACGTTAAATATATAACATAATTGTTTTATTATGTGTCGATCATTGATTAATAACGACAAATGTGTCGGGTTTTAACAAAATCGAGTCTTATAATATTTATATATTTTTTTATAATTTGTATAAAAATATTATATTTTATATTTTTAAGAATACAAAAATGACAATATATACCCTTGGTTTATAAACTTGTACAAGTTTAGTCCTTTAAGCCTTTAACTTAAGAACTTGGCAAAATAGCCCCTCATAGTTATAACTTTAGAATAATGACATTTTTAGCCCCTTTTGTTATAAATTTCGGAAAGTTACGATATATACCCCTTTGCATGAAAACAGTTGCAAAACAAGTCCAAAATTCATAGTCTTGTATTTTTCAATATAGAAAGTGATTTGCAGGTTATAGCTTATTATAATAAGCTAAAATAAGTTAGGATAAATAGCTTTTACGAGCTTATAGCTTATTAAAAGAGCTTATGAGCTTAAGAATCACAAAATGGATCGTTTGGTTTATAAAATTCAACCTGATGGGTTTACGCTTTTAAGACTTGATAAAAAGCTTATAGAAATGTCAAATGAGCTTATAGAAATAGCTTATTAAAACAGCTTATGAGATTATCTTATAGATTTCATGAAAATGGCGTTTTAGGTTTTATAAGCTGCGAATGGTTTTAGAAAATCAAACACGCATGGGTTTTAAGCTCAAAGCTTTTATCAAGAGTTACATATGTTCATAAGATTCTTATTAAAGATTTAAAACAGAAATGGAGCTTATTAAACAAGGATTTGAGCTTACGTGAGCTAAAAGTGGGTCGAATAGGGTGTTCTTGGTTCGTACGCCTGGTAACAAATTGAAGGCTCTTTTCTCTTGATTTCTTGGCTTTGTTTCTGATCTTGGGGATTCTCTTGATCCTTATTGGCCTTAATTAAGACTCCATTTGTGTTTGTGTTTAAGTTTGAGGTGTGAGTTGAAAGAATGAAGGTTGCGTCCTATTTATAGTGTCGAAACCCTTGGAGGCCAAGTCTTTGGCTTGGAGTAGTGGCCAAGGGAGTAGAGTGGTGACTAATGTAGATCATAGGGTGAGTTTTGAGAGCTAGAAATGTAGCTATGCAAGGTGGGTGGTGGAAAAAGGGTGCGGCAAGCATGAAGTGACAAGGAGGTGATTTGCAAAACTTGGTGGCCAAGTAGAGGTGATGGAGGTGCTTGTAAGCTACTTGGTGATGTAGTAGGTTAGTCATAGAGGTGCTTAAGGTGTTAGGATAGTAGCTTAGCTTTTAAAAAAGGTCAAAATGAAAGAAAATAGGTGACGGGTTGGATTAGGGTTTTGGCTAGGATTTAGGTTTTGAAATGTGGATTAGGGTTAGGATTAGGGATAGATTAGGGTTTAGGATTAGTATTAGGATTAAGGTTTAGGGTTTAGGATTAGGTTTAAGGTTTAGGATTAAGGTTTAAAATAAAATTAAAGGGGTGTCGGGTTGGTTTGGTTTCGGGTTAGGGTTTGTGGTTTTTAAACGTGTACATTGAAGTGAAGTGGAGGGAAAATAACATTAAATGTTGTGCATAGTGAGCTTGTACCTTGTGTTAAAGTAGTGGTACAAATTCCTTAAGAAAAATGGAGGGAAATGGCTTATTTTGAATTCGTGCTTCATTTACTTGTACATTGAGCTTTAAAGTGTTATACATTGATTTGGAGGGAAATGTATTTCAAATGTTGTGTATTGATATTTGTACACATGCTTTAAAAGCTTGTACATTCCTTTTATATGTATACATTACATATAATTAGGGTTTTGGTATAAACGTTAACGTTTAATGCTTGTTTTGAAGTAACGTTGTAAATGGTACGTTAAATTGATAATGTACTTGGTAAAAATGATATTAAGATATTGACTTGACATATTAGGATGTTTACATGATGTAAATGTAGATATAGATGGCATTGGTTGAGGTTGTGTGAGCTCGTTTACTTTAGAGATGCAAGTTACGTTGCATAATGAGATAAAGCAAAAAATTTCCCTGTATAAAGGTGGTTTACATTGCATCTAATTTAATAGATGGATAATAAAGTGCATCTAATTTAATAGATGGATAATTACATTGATGAAAATTGCTGGTTGTTATATACAGGTTGGCGAGTTTGCATCGACTATCGTAAACTCAATGAAGCAACTGCTAAAGATCATTTTCCTTTACCGTTTATGGATCAAATCTTGGAAAGACTCGCAGGAAATAAATACTTTTGTTTCCATGATGGTTTTTCTATATATTTTCAAATTCCGATAGACCCTATGGACCAAGAAAAAACAACATTCATCCGTCCTTTCGGAACATATGCTTACAGAAGAATACCTTTTGGATTATGCAATGCTTTAGCTACTTTTCAAAGATGCATCCTAGCGATCTTTCATGACATGATCGAAGAACCAGTCGAAGTATTCATGGATGATTTCTCAGTCTTTGGAAACTCTTTCGACAAATGTCTAA
>BQNB010180052.1:0-12714 GCA_026074375.1 Tanacetum coccineum | reverse complement strand
CGAGATCAATGCAACCACGTTTCAAAGTGATTCGATGTTAATAATATGGGATGATTATGCTTGGGTTGTGTTTCGTGTTGAATGAAAAAAAAGGAAGAGAGAGATGGAGATATTAGGAGACATAAGGGGGCGGTTGGATTTGTGTATAAATAAAATTAGGGATTTGTGTAAAAGTTATATATCCCCAAGTTGTTAGATCTGTCTTTCTAATTATAAGTTGGTTGAATGGGCCGAGTTTTTACAAATGGTGTGGGCCGAGAATTATGCTTGGATCCAAACTTCAAAGGTGTTATATGATGGTGATGGGCTAGTCTTATTGGAATTTGACCGAAAAATTCCTATAAGCTTAGCAATTGGGCTATTAAATGATGGGTTGGTTTAATATTGATTGGGCCTGGTATAAATTTAAGATGGACAGGGTATAGTAATTGATAATCCGAAAATTTACATAGTTGTGGAGCTAATATTTTTTTGGATTAAGCCGAGACACGAGAAAAGCGCTTTCACGACAAGTTTGACTAGACCATGTTGGTTCTTTCATGACATTTAAAAACAACAGTTGTTCTAGTTTAACGACATTTAAAACAACAAACACGATACATTACGCTTTTTTATACACTGCGTTTTGATCAAAGAACATTGCGTTTTGATCAAAGAAGACGTTGCGTTTTGACTAAGAAAAGTGACTGCGTTTTGATCAAAGATAGTTGCGTTTTGACGAAAGATGTGACCGACTTTGGGCATATGACCGAATTTGGGAATATTATAATCAAAACAAGAACAACAAACAAACACCACAATCAACCATAACAACACACCACACAAACAACAACACTTAATCCCAAAACGATCCTGAAAAGATTCACTTAAATGACAAAATGGCTAGAGATTCGGATTACGATGACATGTGATCACGGAGTTGATTTGGTATCCCTTATTTGCGATTAAAGTTGAATTTCACAAAGGCGTCTACTTATTTCATCATCGAGACTTTCTTCTATTTTCTATCGATTGATGACTTGCTTGAACGTATACAGTTATGATTAAGACTTGGATTATCTAGTTTCCAGCGGTCAAGGGGTGGTTGGATGAAGACCTAGACAACTATCACTTAAAGGAGTTACGTTGTAGTACTCAGTGTCACACGCAGATGTCGATGTGGATAATTTCAAGAGGTGTTGTACTTCTTATACTTTTGATGGAGTATAAGGTACTTAGAGATTTTCTTTTGCACTGTTCTTCAATTAACAATAGTGCAAGATTAAGTAACAAATTTAGGGGATTTTACTTCAGTTTCAAGTTTGATATATCGGGTTTACTTCACCAAGTGATCACGACAATAGCCTACAGAATACGAGGTTGGTAAGTTAGCCAGAGAGTTTAAAGGTTGAGATGTAATCAGCACTTCTCACGGGTATTTTTGTGCTATTCCAAGACAAAGATACTTCACAGTCTAAGCAAAATCTTCAAAGTTCTTCGATGACATTCATTCACAAGACCTTGATTATACCAAGTGTTCTTGATTCTTGCTTCATCTCCTCTACGGTTTCTGAAGTCAAGAGGGTAATGATTCTTTTGTATATCAAGATTTGTGCTTATGACAAGAACTTCTCGAGTATATGAACGTACACGACAATGATGCTTCCGAGAGTTCGCAACCATCATGGGGGAAAATGTGTACATCCGGGACTTAGTTGACTTTGATGTTACCATGTCAACTTCCAGGGGGGAAGTAGTGTATACTACTTCACTAAGAATGGTTTGTGAAGTATTATGCAAACATGAGAAGAACGGATATATTCACCAAGCCCTGATAACAAGAAGCAGTGGTCGTTGATGTGGTTTGACTTCTACAAAACTCCGCTGTGCAATTTGATGAGAAGTAGAAGATTGTTCAAGCTACATCAATGTTTCAGAATCTGCTTAAGATAGGGATGTTGGTTTAGGGGGAAGCTGATTCAGAAACTTCGCCAAAAAGGAGTCTATGAAGAAAGCTTTTCAAGACATGCTGCATGAATTGGGGGGAAGTTAATCCAACTCATGCATACTACAATGGTTCCAGAACAAGTAAAGACAATGAAGATCCAAGCTGGAATACAAGTTTCAAGACAAGGACAATAAAGATCCAAGCTGGAATACAAGTTTCAAGACCAAGAGAACTCAGAAGACAACTTCAGCTTTGGAAGCACTTTGGAAGACTTTATTCAATTGTATTTGTACTTGTTAGGAACATTGTAAGTAATTCCGTATGTGTCCACATATTGGGGGAAGATTGTTAGCCTTAAAATATGGTGACAAACATGGAATTACATTAGTTTATTTATATCCTGTCACATAGGGACTAATAATGACTAGTTACGATAGTTATGTGGCACTAGGACTATAAATACCCCCTCCATACTTCCATGGAGGGGTGAAGCTCACTTTTGTAAAAGTGTGAGTGTGTGTGTTCTCTTTCTAACACACACATCTTCCCATATCTCATCTTTTCTCTCTAATAAACATGAATCAATTTCTTTTCCATTTTACCATGCCTCCGGATCTTGTGTTCTAAGGGTGAATCTTGATAACAATTATTGTAAGGATCCCGTATAACCACTTAAACTTCAATAACAAACCACGAATCGATCAAGAAAATAGGAAAAAGAAAGTGGTTGATTAGAGAGAGAGTTGAGATCGCGACAATTTGAGAAAGAAGAAAATGTGAATTTTCATTAATGAACCAACTTACTATCTTGGTGGAAAAGTTTATTTATATACCCCGACACAATAAGTGACATTCTGGATATTTGACTATACCCACTAGGACTCGGGCTTGGGTTTTGCTTAGGATTAAACCCGAAACATATACAATATTAGATTAACTATCGAGCCCGATTCTCGATTCTTTCCTATTATAACGTTAACTAATTGATTGACCGAGACTTAAATACATAATGAACGAACTTCATGTTCGACTCAATATTTTGAGGCTAACAATCTCCTCCAAAGTGAGTTCATTGATGACACTCCTTCATAAGATCAATGAGATTGCTTTTGTCGTTAAGCTCATGTGGTCTTGGTCTTTCTCTTTGTTCTTTGTTGTAGGCTTGTTCTTTCATGCTTTGCGATCTTGACTTTGAGCCTTTGACATTGTCTTTATCATCTTTGCCATCTTGCGATCTTGTGTCTTTTACCAACATTCTCATATTATGCCTAATCTTGAAAGCTTCAAATCAGAGTTTGCGGAAGTCTTTGTCTTTAAATCTTGAGCTTTCATGATAGTTTGTCTTTGTAGAATGAGCATGAATATGGGGTAATAAATTAACTTTGGTTGATTGGGATACCGTCACCACCGTTTTAACTTGTAGGTTTACGTTAGTGATAATCGAGAAAATTGATTTGAAAATCAATCGACGTATTACTTGTAAAAGCGTTTTTGTAACACATCGGGAGTTTTAATCTTTTTATCAAAATTCATCAACCGTCAATTCATTTACTGAACCAAATCGATATCCAGTTTTCACAAGTTTGATTCATATAGAATCTCGCAAGTCACCTACCAAGAGCTTGTTTGATGCTGACTCAAGCAGGATTTCCATCTTCATTGTGAATACATCACTCGATGTTCTGCAAATATCACATGATATTTGCGTAGGACTCTTGTTAACCAGCTTGTAAACTTTCATGAGGTTCAACAAGTGTATTGAAATTAAAATGAAGTCCTAACAGAGATATTTATTGATCTCTTGGCTTTCTAGACTCGATTTAGTGCATTTTGGTTTTTTAGTACTCGGAGGCTTGAGCAGATGCCACCTATCAAATATCAACGATCCTAAGAATGAGATGTCAAGAGATAACGTGTTCTCTCGTGACAAATGAGACAAGTTTCTATTGAGAGAGACCCAATGGCTGGGTGGAGGGTTATGCATTGCATCACAGGGTCAATGAGTCGTCTTAATGGTCAAGCAATCAGACATGTGAATCTGACAGCATATGTATTGACCCGGTTTCTGCCTTAAGTTGTGTGGAGGGATTCTTTTAAACACCCTTTATCCATACATTTCTTTTTCATTCTTCAACGCCTTCAATGCTTACCAGAACGTCATTACTAACACCTTGTTGTGATTGTTCCAGTGTTAGCTCAATCTTAGTCGGCATTATTCCCATATACATTCATCTCCAATCATACCTAAGGACTGCTAGTTCTAACTTTGGATTATCCTTGGAGATCCTCCCGATTCTGGTTGGATCATAGATTGATCCTAAACCTAACCACCTTATGAACCTCAGAATCGTCATGAAATTAAGATGTTTGTTGGGTGTAAGATCGAACCATAAAACATTTTCTTACTTTTCAGCACATTGAGTCGAACAGATCATATTTTAATTATATTTTCTCCCCATATTTTAAATAATAAACACTTAGTTTTTGAAATACCTTGTGATTAAAATATGTCTTGAATTTTGGGGTGGGAGAAAATATAATCAGCATGAAAGGTTTTGGAACATTTTGATAAATGTTTTAGAATACATAAGAGCGTGTCATTTTTATGTTGATGACACCAAAAACATAAAACTTTGTTTTTCGAAACCCCCCCTTCAAAAATAGGACCAATTGAGAAATTGTTGTCTTTTTGAAAACATTGTGAGGGTTGGAGTGTTGAACACACAATTTTGAAAGATTATGAATTGTCATCGAGAAATTCTTGAAAAATTATGTTCAACTTTATGAAAGAACCAAAATTTTAGAGGACTTCCTCAACGTTAAGGTAAGCGTACTGAAACGTACACTATCCCTTTTTCTGAGCTAAAAACAGAATGTCTTGTAAGAACACTCAAGACCGAGAAACGTAAATTTTTCTCGTTGTGAAGATATTTAAAAAACCTTCCTTTATATGAGTCCGTGTTATGTACTGATATTTTGGCACATAAGCCCAACTAGAAAATTAGAAATGACATGTTTTGAAACTATTTGAAACTCTCGCTCGAACTTCATTTACACACCCGTGTCAATGTTAATTGACATTTCTAAGCACGTAATGTATCAGATTCCAGAGAACATTCGAGAAGAATCATATTGGTAATTTTCTGTTTTTCTTGATTTTGTATTTTCTTTTTGAAGTTTTTTATATTTTTGTATTTGTTTTTCTCAAAAACATTACTTGGTGTTGTTTGATGATGAATATATCAAGCAGACTCATTTGCCAGAACCTCCAGTTCTTTATGTCAAACATCTCATACCAATACCATATTGACAAATACTTTAAACTGATCCTTAGGAAGGGCTTTCGTAAACATGTCAGCTCATTGGTAATTCATTCTGACAAAATATAATACAATATACCATATTTCCAACATGTTCCTTTTATGAAAATGAAATTCCGAGTATAGGATTGCTCTTGTTCGAGAATGTTGTACGGGGTTGCATGAATTGCTAAGGCTGACTTAGATTCCGCAGTACCAACGGTATTTTGTTGTAGTTGAAGCCATAATCTTGAGCTGAGCCTCATCCACATTACTTGAGCACAACTTGCAGATAATGCCTACTTACTTCTGCCTCTGCTCAGACGTTGCAAGTACCGTTTACCGAGCCCCGATTGCTAATCAAATTTGACCTCCCGGTTTTCCTCCCGTTCAAAACCAAGGAAATAACCAAAACCGTTACAACCAAAACCGGGGAAATAATTACAACCAAAGCCAAATTTATCGACCTCCGATTAATCAACCCCCGGTTCACCAAGCTCAACCTTACCAAGCTCCAGCTCCGCAAACACAAGGTGTGACAAAGAACGATTTTGAAAGCTATGTCAAAGCTAATGATGCAGTGATGAGGAACATGCAAGACCAAAACCAAAATTTGCAAAATCAAATGACTAATTTAACGGACATGCTTTCCAAGTTTGTGAATTCCAATACCGCTTCTACTTCAGGTTCAGGGACACTCCCTAGTAATACCATTACTAACCCGAAGGTAGATTTGAAGGGTATTACCACCCGAAGTGGTGTTGCTTATCAAGGACCCACGATTCCTACTACTACTTCTTCTCCTCCTAAAGTAGTGGAACGTGAAACCGAGGTGACAAAGGACACGGTGCTTCCTACTAATAACGGAAGTACCAAAGACGTCCAACCTCCGGTTGTCCAAGTTCAATCCCAAGTACCAAATTCTGAGCCCGTTGTTGATCCCGTTAGTGCTCCGATGCCTAACTTGAAACCGTCAATTCCATATCCTTCGAGACGTAATGATGAAAGGCGCCGTGAAAAAGCTAACGACCAAATTGAGAAATTCTACAAAATCTTTCAAGATATGAGTTTCAAAATTAGCTTAGCGGATGCTTTGATTCTTATGCCAAAATTTGCCTCGACTCTTAAAGCTTTAATCAGAAACAAAGAAAAATTAAGTGAAATGGCTAGAACTCCTTTGAATGAGCATTGTTCGGCGGTTATCCTAAACAAGTTACCCGAAAAACTTGGAGACCCCGGCAAATTTCTAATACCGTGTGATTTTCCCGGAATGGAAGAGTGCTTAGCCTTGGCCGATCTTGGCGCTAGCATAAATCTCATGCCATTATCCGTGTGGAAAAAGCTTTCTCTTCCTGAGCTCACTCCTACTTGTATGACTCTTGAACTTGCAGACCGTTCGATTACCAAACCGATCGGTATCGCCGAAGATGTCTACCTAAAAGTAGGAAAGTTCAAATTCCCGGCCGACTTTGTAGTCGTAGACTTTGATGCCGATCCCCGAGTACCCCTAATTCTCAGGAGATCCTTCTTAAAGACCGGACGTGCTTTGATTGATGTGTACGAAGGAGAATTAACTCTTCGTGTTGGAAAAGAAGCCATAACATTCAATCTTGACCAAACTTCGAGATACTCCTCTAATTACGATGATATGACGGCAAACCGAATCGACGTCATTGAAATGGCTTGTGAGGAGTATTCTCAAGAAGTTCTCGGTTTCTCCGATGTGATCGCAAGTGGCAATCCCACTCCTTATTATGACCTGATCGTTTCTACCTCTTCTCCGACTCTCACTCCCTTCGGGGATAGTGATTTTCTTCTTGAGGAAGTCGATGCTTTCCTCGCTCTTGAAGATGATCCAACTTCACCGAAAGTTGATGACTCTTACTATGACCCGGAGGGGGATATTCTTCTTCTTGAATCATTTCTCAATGATGATCCATCACCACCCCCTCCCAACCAAGGAAATTATTTGCCTGAAATTCGAAAAGAACTTAAAATTTGTGAAGCTAAAACTGATAAATCTTCAATTGATGAACCTCCCGAAGTCAAACTCAAGGACTTACCTCCTCATCTCGAATACGCATTTTTGGAAGGTGACAACAAGTTGCCCGTCATAATTGCTAAAGACTTGAGTGTCGAGGAAAAAGCCGCTCTCATAAAGGTTTTGAAGTCACACAAGCGAGCCATCGCTTGGAAACTCTCCGACATCAAGGGTATTAACCCGAAATTTTGTACTCACAAGATTCTTATGGAAGAGGACTACAAACCGGCGGTTCAACACCAAAGACGGGTGAATCCAAAGATCCACGATGTCATCAAAAAGGAGGTTGAAAAACTTCTTGATGCCGGATTAATTTACCCGATCTCGGATAGTCCTTGGGTAAGCCCCGTACATTGCGTACCAAAAAAGGGTGGCTTTACCGTTGTTGAAAATGATGAAAATGAATTGATTCCGACTCGACTGGTTACGGGATGGCGTGTATGCATTGACTACCAAAAGTTAAATGAAGCCACTCGTAAAGACCACTTTCCACTACCGTTTATGGATCAAATGCTCGAGAGATTAGCGGGAAATGAGTACTATTGTTTTCTCGATGGTTTCTCGGGTTACTTTCAAATTCCCATCGACCCTCCATGACAAGAAAGACAACAGCACGTGTCCCTACGGAACGTTCGCCTACCGTCGCAGCCCTTTTGGCTTATAGCAAATACACGGCACGTCCAAAGGTGTATGATGGCTATCTTTCATGATATGATCAAAAAAACGATGGAAGTCTTCATGGACGACTTTTCGGTCTTTGGGAATTCATTCAAAAATTGCCTCTCTCGTGTAGACAAGATGCTTCAAAGGTGTGAAGACACCAATCTTTGTCTAAATTGGGAAAAAAATGTTATTTTTAAGGTAAAGGAAGGCATTGTCCGTTGGCCCATAAGATTTCAAAAAAAGGGATTGAGGTTGAATAAAGCCAAAATCAATTTGATTGCTAATTCCTCATTCCTACACCGTTAAGGGTGTTCGGAGTTTTCTCAGTCATGCCGGTTTCTACCGACGGTTCATTAAGGATTTTTCCAAAATTTCCCGACCGATGACTCATCTTCTTGAGAAGAATACTCTGTTCATTTTCTCCGATGATTGTATTCAAGCTTTTTAAACATTAAAGAAAAAACTTACTGAAGCTCCAATCTTGATTGCTCCAGACTAGGACCTACCCTTTGAGCTTATGTGCGATGCAAGCGACTTTGCCATAGGTGCAGTCTTGGGGCAACGTCATGAAAAACACTTTAGGCCTATACACTATGCTAGTAAAACAATGAACGAGGCGGAATCGCATTACACCACGACGGAGAAAGAAATGTTAGCCGTGGTGTATGCCTTCGAAAAATTCTGATCTTACCTCATCTTGAACAAGAGCATAGTGTATACGGATCACTCCGCCCTAAAATATCTCTTTGCTAAGAAAGATTCCAAGGCGAGATTGCTCCGGTGGGTTCTCCTCTACAAGAGTTTGATTTCAACCTAATTGTAACACAAAAGGAGCGGAGAATCTCCGGCCGAACATCTTTGCCGATTAGAAAAAACCGAATGAAAAAAGTGCTCGACCTAAAGGAGGTGAATGAAAAGTTTCCTCTCGAGACACTTAATATGGTGACTTCTCGTGGTGACTCAAGTACCCCGTGGTTTGCCGATTATGCAAATTACCACGCGGGGAATTTCATTATTAAAGGGATGTCATCCCAGCAAAAGAACAAGTTTTTCAAGGATGTTAAACACTACTTTTGGAACGACCCCTATTTGTTTAAAATATGTGCAGATCAAATGATCCGGTTGTGTGTTGCTGGCCAAGACGCTATTGACATCCTCACAACTTTCCATAGTGGACCCACCGGGGGACATTACGGTGCCAACTATACCGCCAAAAAAGTTTTGACTTAGGATTTTGATTGGCCCTCGATTACAAAGAATAGCCCATGAACTTGGTCACCCATGTGACACTTGTCACGTCAAGAGAAAAAATTATCGTAACGAGATGAAATGCTCAAATTCTATCCAAGTTTAAGGAATCTTTGACGCGTGGGGCATCGATTTCATGGGGCCATTCCTATCTTCACGAGGGAACAAATACATACTCGTGGCGGTCGACTACTTGTCAAAATGGGTTGAAGCGAAAGCGCTCCCCACCAACGACGCCCGAGTTGTTTGCAAATTTCTTAAATCTCTCTTCGCCCGATTTGGTGCCCCTCGTGCTATCATAAGTGATCGCGGAACCTATTTTTGCAATGACCAGTTTGCAAAGGTCATGCTTAAATATGGAGTTACTCACCGTCTCTCCACCGCGTATCACCCACAAACAAGTGGGCAAGTTGAGGTATCCAATCGTGGCTTGAAACGAATTCTTGAAAGGACCGTGGGTGAGAACCGTGCCTCTTGGTCGGATAAACTAGATGATGCACTTTGGGCCTTCCGTACAGCTTACAAAACACCCATCGGGTGTACCCCATACAAGCTCGTGTACGGAAAGGCATGTCATCTACCGATCGAGCTCGAGCACAAAGCCTACTGGGCCTTGAAGCATGCAAACTTTGACCTTGAGACCGCGGGTGATCACCGTAAAGTTCAACTCAATGAATTAAATGAACTTCGTGATCATGCCTATGAGAACTCTTTGATCTATAAAGAGAAAACAAAGAGGATCCATGACTCAAAGATCAAAAACCGCGTTTTCAACGTTGGTGATCAAGTCCTCCTCTTTAACTCTCGATTGAAGATGTTCTCGGGAAAATTAAAATCCCGTTGGTCCGGACCGTTCACCATTACCCAAGTCTTTCCGTATGGCACCGTTGAGTTATCTCAAAACTCCGGGCCAAATTTCAAGGTGAACGGTCATCGAATTAAGCACTACTTTGGAGGGGACGTACCACAATTGGTTGTCCCGGATCTCTAAACCTTCCCCAAGGACAAATGAATTCGGGGATTGGGTCAAGCTTAGTGACCCTAAACAAGCGCTTCGTGGGAGGCACCCCATGCTTATCCTTCTATTTTCTTTCTTATTTCTATTGTGATGTGAGGAGGCTTGTACTCTTCCGTTTCTTGTTGTTTGTGCTTGTGATTTTTTGTAGGATTGACCCAAAATTTTCTGAAGACTCTCGTGTTCGGTGTTTTGTCCTGGTCCACTCGAGCTTCCTAGCCTTTGCTTGCCATTAGTTTTAGAGGAATATCCCATTCCTAAATCTTAACGACTATGTTTTACTTTAGCATATTTAATAAACGGCTTAGGATTTACGTAGAGACCCTTCTTAAAACATTGAGGACAATGTTTAATTCTAGTATGGGGGGGGGGGGGGGGAGTCATATCGATTGATTAGCTTGCCGCCATTGTTTTCAACGTTACCCCGTTTTTTCCTTACAAAAATTTCAAAAAAAAATGAAAAAATTTAAAAAATTTCAAAAATAAAATAAGTGTTTTGTCACAATTTTGACTTTCCTCCTGGTAAATCAGATTACATTTTTATCCGATCGAGCGTGTTGAGCTCTAGCTTGTTCCTTAACTTTTAGGCTAAGCGTTCGCGGAAATTCGCGAAGAACGAAAAATGATAGAGTTAAGTATGAGTTGGATGCTAAACAATGATTATTTGGAAATCTTAAGAGCTCATGTATGTAATTTGTGGCTTTTTCTCCCATAAGCTCTTAACCCGGATTAATAATACGTGCTGTTTTTATGTAAGATTAAACTTAAATCACAATTTTTATGTAATATTACAAACATTTAGTCTTATTCAATCTTAAACTTGAATTTTTCCAAAAAGAAGTCTTCTCTAAATAAAGTAAAAAAAAATAATAAAAATGGAAAAAGATTTGAAAAATGGGAAAATGGGGTGTTTTAAAGCTTGTAATTTCTTAACTCTCCCCACAAAAGTCTTTGCTACTTTCCAAAGATGTTAGTTTTTGGGGAAGTTTTTGAGGTATTTGTATTTAGAGCAATAATAGTTGCGTAGAGACACGTCAATCACTTAGTTTGGGGAATTTTGATATGTGAGAAATCACATATCCTTATTATATAAAAAATGACCCTTAAATGATTATATTGTGCAAATTATGCTTGTATATTGCTTGTTTTGTCATTTGTAATGTGTAGGTACGAATATTGCAAAAATCACAAGAAAACGGTCAAAACCGGACAAACACGGACACGGGAACGGATAGAGTGCACAAGAGCCGGAAGTTTCTAGCAAAAGGTCATCAAAAGTCAACCCTTGGTCAACAATGGTCAACCCACAAAATACCAAAACTTTCAAAATTCCCAAAAGAACCCTATTGTTAAATTAAATTCACAAATAGTCCCTAAACCCTAACACCGTTATCTCTTTTTTATTAAAGAGATAACGGTCGTTAACCCTTTATAACAATACCCTTTTATCCCAAGCCCGAATCCATAAACCTGTGGCCCAATTCCTTTATACCCGAGCCCAAGTCAACAACCACACCCCTGGGTCAAACAATCTTATAAATAGAAAAGAAAAGAAGGCGGGAAAGTTTGTTTTTACTATTCATCTATCGTCTTCATTTTTACCTGCATCAAAAACAAAGGGTAAATCCTAATTGACGTAGCCAAAAGAAGATTCCAAGTACTAAGCATCATGTCAGCAAAAGGAAACGTCACCAAAGCCTTTGATTGGTTAAGCTTATAATGGAATGACATGCGGGATCCTAAAGAAACACACAAGGAATGAAAGATTACACTAAATCCTTTGTTAAAGAAGTACAAAGCCTCTGACACACGGATTGCCACGCTGGCAATCCGTGTCCACACTTATTGATCAAACTGCCTAGAATGAGGATCCAATGATTGCAAGAAATGGACGCATGAGATTGAAAGATCAAGAGGAGCGTTTGAGACCTAGAATCTTCCTTCTCCTGCTATAAATACAAGCATCCTTTCACTCACAAAGGAGCATCTAGGGGTAGTTAGTTTTTAGCAGCTTAGTGTAGCTTTTAAAATTAGCAAATGTAATTTTCAATTTAATGTTTTTAGTCATTGTAATCTCATTTTCAAGTTGTAATCAGTTTTTCTATTAATAAAAGTTAAGTTTACTCATAATTCAATTGTCTTTTATTTACTTTTATGCAAAATGTTTAAATAAGCTCTCTTTTGTTCACTTAAGCTCAATAAGCTCTTAAATCTACTCATAAGCTAGTTGTTTACTCAGTAAAGCCATCAAAGCTCTACTAAGCTTATACTACTTAAAATCCACTCTCAAATTTACCAAAGCTTAATTATGGAAGGGAAGTCAATAATGAAAGGACTTCCAGGACCCTACCAGCTTATCACTTGATAAGCTGGAGCTTGTTGATAGCTCATTTGAGCTTAATCTTAGCCTTGTTTAGAGCAAAGGCTCCTGTAAGTTTCTTCTTTACATTCTAGTTTAAATTTGTACTATTAGCTTTAATCTGCTTCATCTGCTTATTGTATGCTTATTTGTAGTTTAGAT
>BQNB010180049.1:1585-12715 GCA_026074375.1 Tanacetum coccineum | reverse complement strand
TCCTCCCAAAAACCCTAGATCGCCTCCATCATTTTCCACACAAACCCTAGCCACCATTAAGCGTTTAATCATTCCTTCATGAGTCCAAGACCTTGAAGATGCCAACAATGACAAAGATAAGTTCGACAACCTTCATGGAAGGCTAAACCTCTTGTAATCTCTCCCAGTAAAAGATATATGGTTTGATCATGTTTATGGATTTTATATTGTTTGTCAAACATTAATTCATATAATTTTAATGCATATTTTTGGTTTGATTATAATGTTTTAATATAATTACTTGATTGAACCATCTTAAGACACGTTATTGCGAATCAACAATTTGTACCGAGCCCAATCAGTATAGGGGTTAAGACGATTTGTGAGGTAGACATAGCTTGTACCTAAAATTGTTCACTTGAGTAATTATAAAATTATTTGATGGGATTATTGTAAGACATATTATTGCTTGTCAACGATTCGTACCGAGTCTAATTAGTTTAAGGGATTAAGACGATTCGTGTGGTAAACATAATTTGTGCCTAAAATTATTCTTTTCAAGTAATTCAAACTATGTCTATGTGTTTTGGAATCAAACAATGGTAATAATCCATAATTTAGTCATATTTATATATCTGGAACCGGGAGGGATTGCTTTTCATTTAATTGTTTACAAATCTTATTTTTATTTGCTTATTTACTTTTTGTGCTTATTTACATTCTAGTTAATTAGTACTTTTATCATTTAGTCTTAAACCAAAACTTTTATTGATTAGTGATCACCCCAAAACTTAAATTAAATCCACATACTCCCTGAGGATTCGACCCTTTCTTACCCTATCTATATAGGTTTAGTAAAGGTTTATTTTTAATAGTACAACGACTATCAATATACGATGTACACATGTGTAGAATGATTCCTCAGTTGGTCATCATCTTAGAGGGAGAAATGTGTACATCCGGTACTTAGTTGATTTTTTATGTTAACGTTTTGATGTTAAAGCTTCGACTACATGGCGAGATAAATTAATTTGACTCGGGACTTAGTTGACTTTGGTGAAACAATTTAAATGGGTACATTCGGAACTTAGTTGACTTTGATGGTACCGTTTTGACTACATAGAGGAATAAATTGCTGACACTCGAGACTTAGTTGACTTTGGTGTAGCAATTAATATCAACACTTTCTTGGAGGGGAAAAAGTGCATTTTCGGGTCTTAATTGATTTTGGTGCTACAGTTTTGACTTCGTAAAAGGGATAAAGTATGTGCTTCAAGATTGGAATGCTTCCTAAGTGAGACGATGTTTATGATATCATCATTTCCCACAGAGTATCCTAATGAGAAAGGAGGTCTTTGAGAAGACTAGTGCATTAATTCTTATCAGTCTTAGGGGTGTTTGGGAGGGAAGGAGCAGAAGAAGTTCAAAGCATAATTCATATCAAAGTCGAAGTATTTGGATAAGAGAACTTCAAGGATGACAAATGAGAAGCAAATTCTGGAAACTTCGACATGACCAAAAGTGCAAAAAATGAAGCTTTCTCAAGACATGCAACTAATTCAGAAACTTCGAGGTGACTAGAAGCGTATGGAGAAAGTTTTTGAAGACATGTTAGGAAGTTATGTGCAGAAATCCAATCAAGATCGGGTTTGGTAGAGAAAAATTCTATGTCATCCTTAGCAGTATGTTCGTCTACAAGCTGAAGAAATAAAGTTGGAGTATTCAAGTAGATTAAGGTGATTGAAGACGATCTCAAGGAATACTGGACTTCATTCTTATCATTTTTCTTTATTTTTGCTTATAGGGAACATTGTAACCAATTCACGTGTGCCACCATCTTGGAGGGAGATTGTTAGCCTCACTTTTTAGTGAAGCTGGTGTCTTACACGTGAATTGGACAAGACTTGGACATTGCGTGTCACGCAGGGGTTACTTATGTAAACTAGGAATAGTTTACCTCTTTCTTTTAGTATAAATACCCCTCATGGCTCTCCGTGAGGGTGGTTAGTAGAATCATTTGTATTTTCAATTTAATATTACATAAGGTTTTCTTCCACCCCTCTCTTACTTTCTCTCACTAGAAACATGATCTATCTTATCTTCTTTGATCAATCTCGTCCCCTCAAAAATGTGTTTTGAATCATGCTACAATATTTTTATTTTTATTTTTCACAGATGTAACACAAGAGAAATAATCTAACATATAGAATAATTTATTATATTAACAGGAATATGCCAAAATCAAAATAAAGCAAGAATTAAAATCTTTTTGGTTTTTTATTTTGAATGACAAACTAAATATTCACAAACTTACAAGGCGTATAACCAAATAAAATGGAATTTCAAATGATCATATACTTGAGGCTAGCAATTTGGAGGTTTTGTGTTACCACTGAACTTAATCAGTCACGAGATGGACAAGGTCACAGGACAAAAGTGCGCCGGTTTTGGTGTGAAACCAGCCTACTTTGGGTATAAACCTACAAAAATAACAAACGAGAACAGGGGAAGTGCGGCGCACTCCATCAGAAGTGCGGCGCACTTGCAGCAACAGAAGACAATTTTTTAGAGATTTCAAGGGATTTAAACACACGTAAGATGCACAAGAACAAGCAAACAGTCTGCAAACAACTAAAACAAATCCCTGACAACGGTGCCAAAAACTTGATGTGTGTTTTACAAGCTTTAAATTTATAACACAACATTCTCAGACAACTATACCCTATCGAGTGTAATATAGTTTAAGGTAAGTCCAGGTCGTTCCATGGGATTTGTAGCAATTAACATAATGTTTATCAAGTAACAAAGCTAAATGATTGTCATGGATCCAATAGCCAAAACTTGTGTATAAAGCAAGCAAGAAACAAGGCATGATCCACATAACATAATACATTATATAAACAAATCATGCAAGTTACAATTAAGGGTATATTAACGCAACAAGCAAATCTACCAATAATGACATAGAATCCTTTCGGCCTATATACTACATCATTACGAGCGCAATAAGCATGGTTTATATCAAATATGCATACATATGGATTCCTCCCAACCCGGTCGGTCAACATAAGGAAGGCTCTTAAACATTATTTCAACTTGGGTTATTTATCAATTTACCACACAATTCTCACAAGTATGATATTGACACACCATAGACAAACGGTTCAAAATACATCAAGACAATTAACCCATTTGACCTATTTCAATTGCAATGATATACCAAAAGATAAACAATGATCCAAGCAAAACAATATCGAATTCATAAACACGCATTTTCACAAGTCAAAGAACAATTATCCAAATATTATATCATGTTTTACATTTTGCCAAAACAAATGAGGAACACTACATCATAACCAAACGAGCAACCAATTGCTTTCATAAACAGCCAATATCCAAACCTCCTAAAATAACCTGAGGGTCACGAATCCTCTGTAAATCAACAACCGAATCGCAAAATGGTGTGTTTGGTAACAGGTTTAATATAGTAAAGGAATTAGAGATTTGGTGTGAATCATCAAACCCTTATAGTGTATTTTGGTTCAGGAAATGTGGTGTTTGGGGTCTGGAAATGGTGGTAGATCGTTGGTGATTCGTGGTCAAGATGGTGGTGATGGTATGGCGAGATAAAGGGGTGTTTGGATCATAGGATCCAAAGATCCGCACCTCTCCTTCCTTGTAACATCCGAGAATTTTCGAAATTTTGAATGACACCTCCCCCTATTTTCAATTGCAATGATTTTAATACCAAAAGTATAATGTATAATAAAAACATTGTGATTCAATAGCAAAAAACATTAATCGAATTCAATAATAACACGAATTTTCACAAGTCATAGATCAATTATCCAAATATTTTATCATGTTTTACCATATTTGCCAAAACAAATGACGGATAACACTCATTCAAAACCAAATACGAGCAACCAATTGTCTAATTAAACAGCCAATATCCCAAACCTCCCTAAAATAACCTGCATTTGAGGGTCACGAATCCTCTGTTAAATCAACAAATTCCGATTCGCAAAATTGGTGTGTTTTGGTAAAAGGTTTTTAATATAGTAAAGGAATTAGAGATTTGGTTTGTGTGAATCATCAAACCCTTATAGCTGTATTTTGGTTAAGGAAATGTGGTGTTTGGGGTATGGTATGGTTGGTTTAGAGGTAGTCAGTTGGTGGTGATGATTTTTGGTGTTGAATGATTTGGATTAGTTTGTTTGGTACGTCAAGCAAATGGTGAGCTTGTTTGATGCTGGTATGGCGAGGGGGTGATTCTTGTTGGATTATAGGACGGTGTTTGGCATCATAGGATCCAAAGAGATCGCACCTTTCCCTTCTTGTCTAAAATCCGAGAATTTTTACGACAACAAAAAAACAATTTTTGGAGCGATCTTTTTCATTCTTTGAACTTTTTTTATGGGTTCTTGGCTTCTTTTGACTTATAAGACTACGTATCATTCTCCCCTAAAATCACAGTGCTGTCACGAATCCGGACCTATAATAATAATTTGGTTGCTGGAATTGACATTTCCTGTCAATATTTCAGTTTTACCGAGACTTGGAATACTAGTCAGAAGAGTGAATGTAAATTGCCCTCGCAAGATTTTGAATATAAAGAAGAGGTTCGGGTCAACAAAAATTAATGAAATGTGTTTTTTGTTTTTTATTATTCAGTATTTTTTAATTTGTATTAAGATTTAATATAATTTTTCAGTCAATTTTGAATGAATAGCGTCTGGTGTTAACGCAAATGATCGAAGTCTTAAATACATTCTATATTTCGGCGAGGCGCACTAAACTCTTGGGTGTTCGATAAATGAACTTAAAGTTTATTGTTGTTCTTGTGTTTTAAAATATTTATGTAATGTGGTTATTGGAGTTTTAGAAGGTGGTGCGGATGTGGAGGTGGAATAGACTAATTGGCGCATTGTAGGTCGTGCGGTGATTCTTGAGGGTTGAACGAGAGAAAGCTTAGATTCGAAGTAGATAGATAAGGAACAGGATAGAAAAGACAGATTAAGGGAGGGGAAGGTGGGTTTCATATATGCTTGGGAGTGAGGGATTTGAGGAGGATTGAGAGGAGAGAATTTCGAAGAAGAGCTGAGATCACGGCTTTGGTTGTCACGGGTTTTGGACAGTAGCGGCCCCGTATTAGGCCCGTGCACGTTAATTGTCGATTTGATTTTGGTTTATATTTTAGGGAGGTACACGGTGGGACTACGCGGGCCCCTTGTTTTTTTGTTTTTGGAAATATTTTCTTTGGGAGGAAAACCAAGCACCCGCCGAGATACCAACGAACGTCGTCACCGCCGTGAACGACAGCTACGCAGTTTATTTATGGTTGGGAATGGGACCTTAATTTACTATTCGCTCTGCATACTCTTATGTTTTATATTTAATTGTTATATATTTTGTTATATTATATTTATATTTTATTATATATATTTTTTATATATAGTTTTTGATATTTATTCATTTTATTTCTTTTTTCATATCTATTATACACACAATCATACTCATCACTAATCTCATCCTCCCTCTTATGAAATTTCGGCAGCCACCAGCCTGTGCCGCCGCTCACGCCAGGCCACCTTGCTGCCGGTCGCGGGAAAAAGTTTTCCGACCTCTGGTGCGCGAAGCGTGATTCAGCGAGTATAGGGATCTGGGCCGCTGAGTATTCCGTTGCTCGCGAAGACCAAAAATACTCCTAACCGTTCAGTTCTATCCATTCTTCACTCTTCGCAACGCGGTCCACTGTCCACTTACCTAACCTGCAAGCCGTTAGAGCCTGCTAGCCCCACTATTATTATTGTCATTTATCTTAATCAGCCCGGCCACCACACTCACCTAACTGCCTTACCCCACCAGACACACCTCATAGGATGGGTGAGTTTGGGCTCAGCAGCCTACGAAGGGAGTTTTTGTTTCCGGTGGTGAAAACCAGACCACGTTGTCGGTGGTGGCTAGTGTTCGGCTATAAAACAAGAACAAAAGGGTGAAGGTTCCGGGTTTCCACCGGATGGTGAGCTTTGGAGTCCCTGGTGTAAAAAGACACCACAAGGGTGTTTGTCTCTCGGTGAGCAGGCGCTGCTCCCGCAAGGGTGTCCCGTTTCGTGGCACAGCCCAGCCCGAAAAAAAGGGGCGTCGAGTTGGGTTATAAATGCAAGAGGCGCTGGTGTTGCGTTTGGTTTAGCTGTTAGCACAAGGGTTGACTTGGGATTGTTTAGGTTCGCGGGTTATCGACCCACGCGGGTTTGACCGTGGGTTCGTGTGGCGTTAACGCAAGACGGGGGATAGCCGGGTTGGTTTCCGGACAGGAACCGCACCAAATAGGGTGGCGTTTGGTTCGATGAGACAGCCGGGGGGGACAGCAAGTTAAAGGGAACGAGGTGTTGTAGTGGTCGTTGGGTTTGCAACAAAAGGGATTTGGGATTGGTTGTAGGTTTGGCTGCTGGGAACGGCTGCAGGGGAAAGCCGGCGATAGCCGGTTGGGGGACAACCACCCACATTGGAGCTGGTGTGGGTTTAGGCTGTGGGACAGACGCGTGGCGGGGGGGGGGGGGGGGGGGGCTGCTGGGATGTTGTCGGGTTCTCGTTTGGTTTAGTAACACGGGAAATAGGTGTGCGTTGATTGTGTTGACACGAATAAGGTTCTCGTTTTATTTAAATGTATCGATTAATTTCGTTTATATTATCGATGAATTGTTTTATGTGATGAAAAATACTAATAAACTTGCGCGGTCTAGTATAATTGTATATAAAATATTAAAACGGGTTGATTTTAATGCATAAGCGATAATAGATATATTTTAGAAGAGAGTTGAAACTAAAAAGAATTATGGCGCGTTTTTGACGAATAATTAACTAGCTAGAAAACAGAACATGGATTCGGGATCGAGATTTTAGATTAAGTTGACTTGGGGTTAATTATAACAAATTATATTTTGACGGCGTTTTGTATAAAAACGGACTTTTAACTCCCAATAAACGAAGAAACTGGAACGAAATCGAAAATATACACTTTATAGAAATAATAAGTTATTTTTAATATATATAAATTGGTTAGATTATTAATTAAACGATTTGAGCACTTTCGAGTCGATTCAGCTTCGGCGGAAACACGAATCAGTTGTTCTAATAACATTTAACTTTTGCCGCGAGGATTGCTGTTTTAAAATTATGACATTCGCGGGTCAAAATCTAAAGGTTCGGTGATCTATTATTTCAATTATTTTTTTAAGACATTGTTCGGTACCTAAATTGAAGGAGTCTATAAAATAGTAACTTTCGATAAATATTCGACATAAGTTATGATTAGACGGAAGGAATAAATAGTATATATACATAAAAATTATATAGGGTTTCAAGGTTTAAAGACCGCGCAAAAGGGGGGGGGTTTTTTTTTTTTGGACTTTTCATCAAATGTATTTATGTATGTATACATATTAAAATATTGTGATGATCTTCGTTGCGTTACGATGATACGCATGCGCTTGATCGTATTTAACTATCGTGTATTATATAGAACGACATAATAATTAGGTGTGGTCGAGATCGATGGCCAGATTCAGTGTTGTGTGATGTTGTTATTGGATTAATTTGATTCGTGGGATCTTCTAATCAATGTGAGTTCAGTAGCCACGCTTTTCAATCTTTTGAATGTTTTTTAGCCTCGCAGGGAGGTGGGATACATGCTTGTCTACAAATTCTTATACTTACTCGGTTATCTTATAACAATGTGATTGTTTTAAGGGATTTTGTGAGTTTATACCCCCCCTGTTTTACTTGTTTTCATACGCTTTATAACTTTTGGGGTAAGAACTTGCTTGTTGCTAAATTGTTTTCAAATTCAAATTACTTTGGTCGACTTGACATACGTGTTTACATTTGTGAGTTTATAGCTCCCCTGTTTTTACTCGTTTTACATATATTTGGGGTGAGAACATGCTTGTTTACAAATGCATTTACATGATTGATTACAAATTGGTTTACATACTTATTTGCATAGCTCGCTATGGGATACATTATTTGACTTCATTTTTGGTCACAAATGCATACTTTACTTTTGAAATGATTGTCGGATTACGATTTGATTGGCGCCTGCGGGGCCAACAATCATTACTGCCCGGGTATTCTTGGAGGGAATACCCATGATGGGAATACATTATTTGTATCACTGCCCGAATTGGGTACATACAAGTCTACGTCACAGCGTCATGAACTGTAAATCACTTGGAGGGTGAGCGCGAATGTTATGAAATAGATCTATTCGGGTGTGGATCCCTGTTCGGGTGATTAAGCTATCGCCGGTAACGAACATTATAGCGTGATGTCCACGCGAATGATATAAAATAGATCTATTCGGGATTGACAACCCCCGTTCGGGTGACTAGCTATCACTGGGAACGAACGTTATAACATGTCGGATTATAACGTTGGGACTATAGGGCCCCCCGACAAATACATACTTGGAACATTTTGTTCATTAAATTTGTCATGCATTATTTATAAAAATCTTTGGGATAAGATTGGTACTTTTGGGTGACATTAAATTGGTCATGCATTCTTTATAAAATCTTTGGGATAATATTGGTACTTTTGGTGACATAAAATGGGTCGTGCATATTTTATAAACATTTTACATGGTACTGTGATGACACAGTGGATAAATATATTTGTTGAAACTTACATTCATACTTAAACTAATCTATGAACTCACCAACTTTAATGTTGACACTTTTAAGCATGTTTTTCTCAGGTGAATTAGATGCTTGGATTATTTGATGTGCATTGGAGTCTTTACATTCAAGTTTTTCATGGTGATGCAATTATGGGACAACTATTATTTTGATTTCAGAAAATCAACGAGATTGTTTTACAAACGACACTTTTTAGAGGTCGTTCTCTTGTATCTAGCGCTGGGTATTATGAAGTAGCACCCCATGTGGTATTCCGCTGCGTTGTCATATTTTTGGGGGTGTTACGGTCTTTGTCCGAATCGTATAATATACAAGAAGGTGAGGGATGTGACTTAATGACCGCTTCATGGCGAAAACAAAGATGTGCTTAGTCAATCAGGTCATAGCGTGACAAAGATAAAGAACACATGTAAAATGACACATTGGACTATAGAACAAATGTAAATGCATGAAATATGAACGCACACAATCAATGCAACTTCAGGTGACCATATGCCTATGACTCCACCAACATGATACTTGGTAACTATTCCCGACATTCTATGATTCTACATGAATTAGACAGAGTTGATCAAGTTCGGTCTAATTAAGGTCAAATGATGCAATGGATAGACTAGTCAACTCCTATCATGTTCGGTATTTTATAAAAGTACTTTTTGGTTATAGTTGCGATTTTTAGTTTTCGAAAACCGGCATTTACTATAACCACAGCTCTGATACCAAATCTGTAACACCCCACTAAAGCGAAAACACGCAGAGTGACAGCTCAAGGCACAAGCATATGCAATAGTACAACATCATAATTTAATTTAAAAGAGATAGTACAATAATACCATAATTGTATTCGCCGAACATTGGCGTTGAAACGTAAGTTTATTGTTTAACAAAAGCTTTGTCTTGACCATATAAATTAAAAGAGACGACACGGTAAGACCATGATGCAATGCCTTTATAAAAAAACTAGTGAGGCTCACTTGAAATGCATGAGAAAACATGTCAACTATGAAAATAGTTGATGAGTACACGAGTTTTATATAATTGATGGAAAACCTCTTTGAATGAAGTCCTCGTGGCAAAAGTCATGTGAATATATCCTATTACAAGTCCCGCCCATACAAGACTTGTAATATATATACATTCACCTACACTTCCATGATAAGAACAAGTCTCAAATATATAGTTTATAAAAGTTTACAAAAGAAGACATCATGGCCAGATTCATATAAATTTATCCCAATACAAGTCTCGCCTATACAAAACTTGTATCATATAAATTCACACACAATTCTATGATATAAAGATATGTCATATAATAGAAAGTCTAAATGTTCAAAGCCACTTGGTTAATATTAATGTAAAATATCCAAGTAAAATGCCCACGTATAAATATAGTGCCATGCACGACTGCCCCTATATACATATTATGCAATTCTTAAAAAAGAGAGGTTGACCGACCTCTAATAGCGATATCCATAATATTTACACTCCTAAACAGTGGAGCGCACAAAGTACGTATGGATTGGGTAAAAACAGGAACCCAATGAGGGATTTGATTAGGTGAGGGGATGCGAACAGGATTCCATACACCTAACACTATATCTATGCATCTTACGTATTCACACAGAATACGCGAAGTCTTAATTTAATAAAAGTCGCACGTATTAGAAATATAATACGTGAAGTCCAATATTAACCAAGTCTTACATATTATAATATAATATGTGAAGTCCAACAATGTACAAATCATACGTATATCATAAGATAATATGTGAAGTCTAAATTTAGTAAAGTCTTGCGTATATCAAAATAATACGCAAAGTCATAATATGGCAAATGACAGATTTAAAAATCAATTCGTAGTATGCAATATTCCCCAAAATAAAGAGCGGTAAAACGAGGATCTTGTGAATACTCAAAAGCATTTATCAAGTTTAAAAATAGTCCAAATAATCCAATATAGCTCAAAATGTCCAAATAGCCCAAAAATTCCATATAGTCCAAATCAAGACTGTTAAACTCGCGAGTAAACTAGTAGGATCGTACGATCCTACGTGTTTACCAGAAAAAAATGTGTAGAATCATGGCAGGATCGTATATGAGGTGGGATCGTAAGTGGGATCGTAGAATCAAACGTAAACTCGTAGGATCGCGTGCCGATACGAGTTTACTAAGTTTTTTTAGAACGACTTGTTAGTTGTTAGTGGTTCAAGTCCAGCAGTGACATCCAATTGGGCAGTATGTTATACCCTCAACCCGCCTGTACTTCCTTGGTCCTCCTATTCCACCTAAAGCGATAAAAGTCCTGGGTGGGACTCAAACTCGAGACCTCCCCTAGCCAAGCATCGCCTCGCCAATCCCCTAAGGAATCTTGGTGGCCAACTGTAACACCCCCAAATTGGGTCGCAGCGGAATAAGGGTCCGGGGCGTGTTACTTCAAGATCAATAGCACAAG
>BQNB010180046.1:0-10495 GCA_026074375.1 Tanacetum coccineum | reverse complement strand
AGTACATGATAATGCCGTTATTAATTTATGCTCACAGAATCCGATATTCCGATTTAATATTTTTTCGCTCATGTTATTTGTACCCTCCTAAAACGCCATTTTTACCATTTGTTTTTCCGGTGTTTTCTATCTTTTTTTTTTTAAATTTTTATAATTTTGTTTATCTTATAAAAGTGTGAAACTGAAAGTGCGAAATAAAAATTATAAAGTTTAACAAGTTAAAAGCATAAAACTGTCAAAAAATACGGTACAGAACCTGATATAAAACTGCGTTATACTGTAAAAAGAGAGTACAAAAGAAATCATTTGTAACTTTTTGGTACTTTTAGATGGGCAAGGATACCAATAGTAGCACCTATAATTTTTTTTAGGGTTATGATATATGTACCCCCTGAAAATACCATTTGTACCCCCTCGGTTTTTTCTGGTTTTTTTTTCGTATTTTATTTTTTTTGTATTTTTATAATTTTGTATATGTTATAAAACCGTGACACGGAAAAAACGGAACGAAAAATATAAAGTTTAACAGGTCAAAAGTATGAAACTGTCAAAAATTACGGAACAGAAACTGATAAAAAACTGCGTTGCACTGTAAAAAAAAGAGTACAAAAGGAATCTTTTATACTTTTTGGCACTATGCAGTGGGGCATGAGGTACTAATAGGGGCACCCTTTTTTTTAACAAGTGGATGCAAGCTAGAGGGGAGGTATTATCTGGTACTAGTTGTAGTAATCATTAATTAATAAAGAAAACTAAATCTATTATTACTTTAAAAAGTTTTGATTAACATACTACACTACATTATTATTTAGTCCATAATATTGTGAAAAAGGTTGTTTTCAACTGATCAGGATGCGCTTGTAATCCTACGGATTGAGCTTTTCCTAATTTCCAAAATTGCATGGTCTACTAACACTAATCATCGAAAATTTTATGGCATATTAATTAAGTCATCAACACCTCTACATGTGGCATGTGAAGAGTCATTTGTTCTCATCCATATATGCCACAGTTAGGGATGACAACGGGGCGGGTTTGGGGCAGGGCGACCATCCCCATCCCCAAACCCGCTTACTAAAGTTCTCTCCAAACCCGCCCCGATCCCCGTCGGGGATTTAATCGGGGCGCCCCGTTGGGGCGTGATGCTCCCCCAAACCCGCCCCGTACTAATCGGGGATCTTATCGGGGTGTCATCTTTGTGTGCAATTCTCGACCAAAGCCGCACCATTTCACAATTATTATTATTTTTAGACTGTTAGCAATAACTTGAAGAATTAAAAACTTATTAATAATCAATTACAAACAAGGTTTATTAAGTTTCACGATAATATCATACATGTATAATGATAAATTACACTATAAAGAAGTTAAATCTTAAAAATATGATATTAAACAAGTTTCTATAATAACAATTTTGCAATATTACAAAGATAAAAATATTAACAATATTAGAGAAGTACTTATTTATTACGTAAATAGTAACAAAATATTATATAAATATACATATATTTTTATATGTGTATATATTAATCGGGAAATCGGGGGGTTGGCGGGCGGGGATGTTAATTCCCCACTTTTGCCCCAAACTCCGATGAATACATCCCCGTTTAAATAAGAAAACCCCAAACCCCGCCCCGTAACCCGATAAGCATATGCCCCGCCCCCGCCCAATTAATTTCGAGGTTTTCGGGATTCCCCGTCCGGGTTTTGGTTTTTTTTTTTGCCATCCCTATGTGTGGGATGTTGGAGATTAAACATAATATCAAACCACCCGTTTGTTTCTGAAAGAGAGATGTAGACATGGTTATAGACATGCGTATCTTCCTTGCATATAATTGTAGTTACTAAATCTTAGATTTAAATGAGATTTGTGGTGATGTCATTGGCATAAATTTGAGCCAAATAGTCCCAACACATGTTACACATAAAATAAAGGGTTAGTATTTAAGTTAACTATTTGTTTAAATTTACATTCAAATGATCAAAAATTATACTGTTGCTAAATTACCTCTGATGTGCGGGGGTTGTAATGTCATACAAGCATGTCCGTAGACCAAGAAGGGGAATCAATAAGTGACTTAATTGTCTCCCTATTTCTACCCAGATAATATTAGACCACATTGAAAAGACTTCTTTGAAATCCACAAAAACCACCAAATCCATCGTCCATAGTTTCTGGTAAGTAACAAGTTCATCGCATGTGAGATACTTTCATTCATCTCATTAGGTTCATATTTATACATGAAAGTGATTCGATGCACTTGAATTACTGATAACCAATTTTTAATTAGGTTTCTTCTGTAGATCATATATCAATATTTCAAAAGCTGATGTTGAGCTAATTATGACCAACGCGGTTATAAATTTTGAAAAGTATGTTTTCTTATTATTTATTTGTTTCTTCTTTGAAATCCTTTCATAATATAATCGTCATTGAGATTATGTCTTTATTGTCCCTTACCCGGTTTATGCTATTTGTAGTTATATGGATCGAAATTGTTGATGTTTTTTTCCCTTTTATCTTTAGATTTGTGAGTGCATCTAGAGCAATCCAACATGGCCATGACCATAAATGAATTTTAAGAATGATCACATATTTGGGTAGTGAAATGAACTCCTAAAGTTTTAGTTATAAGGGTGTTTGGTTGTTTTAACAACCTAAAAGTATGAAACGACATTAACAACTTATTGGATAAGAAAACACTTAAAAAAATTTCCTTATCTGTTTTCAAGTGCGTAAGACCAAATGATCCCATTTGTTGTTTTGAATGCTCTTTGTTATTTGGGTGGCTATCAAAACTTACAGAAATGTTTCTTTTTCTATGCCAGGCCTCGAGCGCTGATCACTGAGTGCATTTTCTGCACCTTCAATCTAGTAGACAACAAACAACAATAACATGACATCGATCAAATGTGGAATAGGCACAAAAGAGTGAAGCAAAGGAACACTATGTGGTCATCATGTAGGTTGTTATTTTAGTTATCAAGTTTTACATTTATATTTAGCCGACTATACCTAAAAACAACACTAATAGGTAGTGTACCGAATCAGATGTAGCTTCGTTGGCAAGTAGGGTTTGATCACTAAGAGTGGAAGTTAGCTCTTAATTCTACTGGTATTTTCTTTATCTAGGTTTAGTACACTAACCTAATTATTCTAATTAAACCTAAACTAACGCAAAAGGGGGGTTTCAGCCTGAGAGACTGACACAAGTTCAGTTTATGATATCCTAAGGTGATGACCAAATAAGCACACAAGTGATTAACAAAAGATTGGGAAGCAGTTAAATGTTAGGAAAACGTATTAGCCAGTTTAATCTAATAATATGCCTTGATTGTTTATTCGTCCAATGATTGTATTAATTCGTTGGTGGTATATCATTCCAAAGTTAGGTGGATCTCTTGTCTCCTAGACTCGAGGTTTGTTGCTAAAGTTAACCTGTCACAATAACCAAAATCCGAATAAATCTTCACACCGCTGATTGTAATTCTATCTGGTTATATGAAATCCTAACTCATGGAAGGCTCTACCAACTTACGGTGCTTAACAAATTCATATACTAGAAGTCCACCAGTCCCACTTAACTACCTAGGAAACAGGACTTAGTTTAGTCCTAAGTCACCGGGCTTAGTCTACCATATATAATCTCACTTAACCAAAGATCAAAACAAGGCATTCTATTGTGATCCTAGTATTCTAGCTAATGAATAAGCGTTATATTTACTTATTCTAACTCAAACACTTAGCCCTACACCCAAACAACACCGAAGTTCAGCTGCATTAAATATGTAGGACTAGATCCAATTGAATGATATGGAAATTAAATAATTAAGCACATAAATGGGTATGAAGTGATATAACAATAATTAAAATGTAACTAATAAGAACAATCGATACAAAATAAATCAAAACTTTATATTATCATAAACATGTCTAATACCTAAAATGGTATTAGCCGATAGTCATTATAACAATACACGAAATCAAGATAATACGATTAAACATAATGAAAAACCGATAGCGTATAGGAGTGTAGAGATTACAAGAGTTTTCCCATCGATTGGACCACTTTATAGGTCCTTCATGGCTTCGTATATCTTTTGAAAATCGGACTTAGTACTTAAAAGCATGTCTCCAACTGAGTTAGGGTTTTGTATTTATAGAGTATGGAAATTGATCAATACGCGGTATCGGGCGATGTGTGATATGACGTATTGGGGATTTCTTGGAGTAGGACTATCTCAGTTTAATATCTTTTAGAATATTTAATTACTATATCTTGGATACGGCGTATAGAAGTCTTCTGGATACAGCATATAGGTCTTTATTATTCATGATTTCTTGTGAAGTGCAGGCACAGATACGCCGTATCTTTCTTGATGGATACGGTGTATTGGATGTCAGAATTGTATTCTTCAGATTTCTTTGTTTAAGCTCCAGAATGCGCTCTTTTTTGCTAATCTTCCACAAAGTACACCATACTTACTTACTGGCAATTCTCAAATTATAAAAGGTGAATATGTAATCAAGCTTGCTTGTATAATTATACAAAATGGGTCATTATATGGAAAATATTCTATAGAAAGTGACGTTATTTGATGTCATCAAAATATCCTCACCCCCGCTTGAATCATACTTGTCCCCAAGTAGCCTTAGAAGATTTATGAAATGTATCCCTAAGGATTTTTTTCTCCTTTAAGCATTTATCGATCAATACTAGTACACAACCAAACACCTCACGAAATATGAAAACACACAAATCACTTCGACTAATAAATGTGGTAACACACGTTAACTAAATCTCTACATTGCTCAGTACGTGACAGAGTATTCTAACATAGTTTGGCAAGATAACACATCACCACCACAGAAGCTAAGGAGTGGCAAGTTTTTAGAAATACGAAAAAAGTGTCGTCAGCTACCATAAAGTATAGTATCTCACTCGTATAAGTCATAATGTAATGCTGGTAAGCTAACCGGGCTAAAGGTTCATGGAAAGCCCATGTTAAAGCCCATGGCCGGCCTTGGTTAGAGTATTTATACCCTCTCCACACATGGAGAGGGTGTTGGTTGTTCATTTTGGTGTCACATTTTCACTAAGCTAAGATTGTCATTTTTCTTTCTCTCTCTAAGTGTTCATCCAACCATCTTTTTCCCTCTTTAAAAACTCTAAAGTGAAATCATTCCTACTTTGTAGAGAGATTCTCGACAATTGGTATGGTGTGTTTTGTGAAGGTTTTAGTGTGCGTTTTTTATCTCGATTTAGGCTGAGTTTGTTCGATCCTCAAAAGGTTTTTCACCTTTTTGAGGGTTTAAAAACATAAAGCTTTTTAACTTTCTTTCTTATTATCTTAGTTTAGATTAAAATACAAGCAAATCTTCAAAACCATAAAAAATATCATTTTTTTGAGTCTTGTTGGTTAAAAAGAGGGTTTTGTACCAAGAATCTTGATTTCAAATTTTTCGTGTCAAAAACGTTAAAGTTTGTGTTTTTAAGGTTCTAATAGTCTTAGATAGTTAAGAAGTACAAGAAAAATCGGGTAAAAACGTCAAAAAGTGAGTCTTTTTAAGATTTTTGATTTTTGAGTTTCGTAGTATTTCAGGCGAGTTATACGTTCCTATAGGCGTTTATACGTTCGTAACTCCAGAGAACCGGCGATATATACGTTCGTTAACTCAGCGATTTATAACGTTCGATTAACATCAGGCGATTTATACGTTCGTTTAACTCAGGCGATTTATATGTTCGTTAACTCAGGCGATTTATACGTTCGTTTAACTAAGGTGATTTATACGTTCGTTTAACTCAGGAGATTTGTACGTTCGTATTAAACTCAGCAAGTTATACATTTCGTTTAATTCAGGTGCATTTATACATTAGTTTTCTAAGGGCAATTTATACATTTATGTAGGAATTATACATCTTTTTCTTGTACAAAGGCGATTTTAATACGTTTTGTGAAGGTGATTTTATATAATTACGTTCATTATTGCAAGGGAGATTTATTACATTTTTCAGGAGAACTAAACATGTATAATGTAGGTGAATTATACGGTTGTTCTTTGATTTGTAAAATCCCGTGAAAATTTGATTTCCCGGTTTTATCAAGAATTGTAAAATCCTGTGTATTCTGAAAGACTCAACCTCATTAATCAAAACTCACTTTAACACAACAACATCCAATCACTGTTCGAGCTCATCTTAATCTTATCACATTGTTGAAATGGGATTCAATTATCTCAGCTGGACATAAGAATACTCTTGCTGAGATTTACATTATACTCTACTCCTCCCGGAGCTGACAAAATCGTCCACCAATGTTGGACAATAGACATGTAAAGGAAACTTGGAAAACTAGAATGGAATTATACATGCAAAATAAGAGCAACACGAAAGAATGATTCTTGAATCAGTTTAACATGGTCATCTTATTTGGCCTACACTTGAAGAGAACGGTGTGATCGATAACAAAGAAATATGATGAATTATTCTGTTGCTCGTGAGAAATTCAAGTTGATTTGTGATATGGAAATGCTACCAATATCATTTCTTCAAAGTTCTTCTTGCTGATATCTATTCACATTGTGAATCATCAGACAGAGTGCTAAAGATATAATATGGGAGATAGTTCAATTACTGATGCAAGGTACCGTCTTTAACAAAGCAAGGAAAGAGAGTGTAAAGCTAAATGATGCATTTGATTATTTTTACTCACATCAATGAGGGAATCTCTACACAACATATTACTTTTGAGATTTGCACTTCTGCTGATTGACTATATGAACATCTACAAAATGAATTAATGGGAGCAATTTCAAGTTAATTACCAAGTTCCTTAAACTCTTCCACCTGAATGGGATTAATTATTGTGCCTATTGTCAAGCTAGTTTAAAAGATTTTCATGCCTCCACTTTGATCAACTTCATGCATAATCTTGAACAACACGAACGCCATGCAAATGAAGTCCTAATTTAGCGTTAACGCAATCAAGACCCCCACTTGTATATGTTGCAAATGCAGCATATGGACACCATACCTCCACTTCAACACTTATCATCTTATTACAATAATCCTAACTTCAACAACAATTTCACACCATCACATACATAGATCTGTTCAACCGAATCAACATTACTCATCCTCATTATCCATCACAAACTCAATCAAGTCATTCATCCAATCCACCACACATACATCAGTCTCAAATTAAATCATTAAAACCTACAACTGTTCCACAAGTAATTTCACAAGTAGCTTATCAATCACGCTCTAATCCCTACAATAACATATGACTGAGTCACCATTTGTAGACTCATGTTTTGTTGTTCATGTATTTTCTCCTGGAGATGATCCGATTGCTTGTCTCAATAAAGCAATGGCTTTTCTAACGGCTGTAGCTTCTTTAAGGTTTCCTTCTACCAATAATCAACTCAGAACTTCCTCTAATCCAAGAAACCAAGCCACTATTCAAGATGGCAGGATACAATGCAACAAGTCAGGGAAGACAAGGGCAAAATGTATTCTGGTACTAAAAACCTATAAGAGCAATGCAACTAGTATCAAGGGAAAAAACAAACAATAGACAGGCTAGCGTTGTTAAATGCTACAACTGCCAATGGAAAGGAACATAGGAAAGCCATGCACTCAGCCTTAAGCAACCAAGGAATGCAGGCATAGTAAAAGGAGAAACAATGTTAGTAGAACTCCTCGAAGCTAGGACAATAGTTGGATGAGGAGCAACTCGCAGTTTCTTGCAGAACTATGGAATACCATCACGGTCAAGCTGAGACAGACAATTCCCTCCCAATCTGCTTTCCAGACTGAAAGGATCTCAATTACTTATGAATTCAGACTGTGAATGACCTCTCGTCTGCACAAGGCGGGTTCTATGTCCAACATTTCCAACTATGGTTCTAGACGTTATCTCAGAGGTTGTCCCATATTGAACCTCTAGTATCTGTAGCTCTGGTATGTTCGAAACATATGACATAGGGGAATCGCTCTCAAACTCATTAACGTGACAGTAAAATTTTGGGTACTGTTAGATTCGAGAAACGGACCAGATTTTCAAGGATTAATGGGGTAATGAGACAATCAGCTAAGGAAATGTTATTTTCTCTAGTGTATACTAACTTGAGGGCTTTGACATAATTTTGTTTCCCATTTGGTCAATTTTGTGATGCTGATCTTGAAGTTGCAATTTTTGAAAAAACACTTGCTTTATCTAAATTTTTTAAGGTGTTAATCTACTTTCACTACTTTCAGGGTCCCGAGACCATAAATTTGTACATAATTATCTCTTGATTTGCAATGCTTAAATCATCTCCTAAATCTTGTCCTTCTATACCAAGCGTCAAGACTAAGAGCTGGTATATTGGTGCATCCGTCGATTATCTCATCTCCAACTTAGTAGCTTTGACAAGGCTAGTGCTAAAGACGTTCTTTTTGTTGCACGAGGAATTCCTAGACTTAAAATTTCAGGAAAGATCATTTGTGTTCAGCATTGCATTAGGAAAAAGCAAAAAAATTCCACATCATGATCAATCCCAAAGCTAAGAGACAGCTAACCAAAGATAAACTATATCTTTTGCATATGGATTTTGTGGCCCCATGCTGGTGGCCCTAGTATTAACAGGAAAAGGTAAATTCTTAGTGATAGTCGACGATTACTCAAGATTTAACCCAAAAGGGGGGTCAGATTTTTTTAAGACCAAAGATGAAGCTCTATGCCGGCCATAAGCCACTGTCCAGAATGTTCGAACAGATAATGGAACCGAATTTGTCAATCAGACACTTCGTGAATGGTATGAAAATGTTAGCATCATACATCAAACTTCTGTAGCTCGCACTCCTCAGCAGAACGGTGTTGTCAAAAGGCGAAATCGGACTCTTGTAGAAGCTGCTCGAAGTATGCTAATATTTCTAGAGCTCCATTATTTCTCTGGGCCGAAGCTATCAATATATCTTGTTACACCCAAAATCGTTCTTTGATACGCCACCGATACAACAAAACTCCATACGAGCTTATGCAAGACAAGAAACCGGACTTATCATTCTTTCATGTCTTTGGTTCACTGTGTTATCCTACCAATGACCATGACAATCTGGGTAAATTTGATGCAAAAGCAGACATTGGGATTTTTGTTGGTTACGCGCCTGCAAAGAAAGCATTCAGAATCTATAACATAAGGTCCCGGATAATTACTAAAACAATTTATGTGACGTTCGATGAGCTAACAGCAATGGCTTCTGAACAATTTAGTTCAGGACTCGGGCTTCAATATATGACTCCTGCTACATCCAGTACAGGACTCGTGTCAAACCCTGTTTCTCAACAACCTTGTATTCCACCAATAAGAGATGATTGGGATCGTTTGTTTCAACCAATGTTTGATGAATACTTTAATCCTTCACCAATTGCTGTATCTCCAGTTCAAGAAGCTTCCGCTCCAAGAGCTAAAGTATTAGCTGATTCTCCTGTGTCTACTTTAATTGACCAGGATACTCCATCAACAAGTATTCCAACAGCACAAGAACAAGAACATTCTCCAATCATTTCTCAAGGTTTTGAAGAATCACCAAAAACACCAACACTTCATGATGATCCTCTTGATGAATCTCCTAATGAAGACTCGACTTCTCATGGATCATCATCTAATGTAAGACAACTCCACACTCCATTGGAACACATTGGTAGATGGACTAAGGATCATCTTATAGCAAACGTGATCGGTGATCCTTCTCGTTCTGTCTCCACCAGAAAAAAACTACACACTGACGCCATGTGGTGTTATTTTGATGCCTTCATAACTTCAGTAGAACCAAAGAACTTCAAACAAGCAATGACCAAACCATCATGGATCAATACAATGCAAGAAGAAATTCATAAATTTGAAATACTTGAAGTTTGGGAATTGGTGCCATGTCCAGACAACGTGTTCTTGATCAAACTTAAATCGATTTATAAGGTCAAAACAGATGAATCTGGCGGGGTACTAAAGAATAAGGCTCGACTAGTTGCTCAAGGATTCAGACAAGAAGAGGGTATCGATTTTGAGGAATCATTTGCACCGGTTGCTAGAATAGAGGCCATCTGTGTCTTTGTTGCTAATGCCGCTCATAAGAATATGATGATCTACCAAATGGACGTCAAAATAACTTTCTTAAATGGAGAGCTTAAAGAAGAGGTCTACATTTCACAACCAGAAGGATTTGTTGACCAGGACAACCCATCGCATGTGTATAAGCTCAAAAAGGCCCTGTACGGTCTCAAACAAGCACCATGTGCATGGTACGACATACTGTCAAGTTTCCTCATTTCACAACATTTATCTAAAGGTGCAATTGATCCAACACTCTTCACACTAAAAGCAGGAAATGACTTATTACTGGTATAAATTTATGTTGACAATATAATATTTTCATCCACTAATACTGCTTTGTGTAATGAGTTTGCTAATCTTATGACTACTAAGTTCAAGATGTCAATGATG
>BQNB010180043.1:0-12715 GCA_026074375.1 Tanacetum coccineum | reverse complement strand
TCGTGGTATACATTCTCTTTTTCTCTTCATTTATTTTGCTTATTTGGTGCTTATTGAGGATTTTTTTTATGTGTTTTTTCTTATTTTTTATATTATCAGTTTGTTGTTTGTTATTTGTTGATGATTTTGGATACAATCAATAGATGTTGCTTAGTTAGTAGCTTTTGCTTATTTGGTGCTTATTTAGGTTTTTTTAGGTTTTGTTTTTTATTTTCTTTATTATCAGTTTGTTGTTGCTTATTTGTTGATGATTTTGTTGAATATTTTGTGTTTAAGCATTAGATGTTGCTTATTTAGTAATTTTTGCTTATTTGTTGCTTATTTAGGATTTTTTAGGTTTTGCTTATTTGTTGCTTATTTAGTAGCTTAGCAGTAGGGAGTAGAACATGGTGTCTTTAGAACTCTTTAAATTCCCTATAACATTGTGCATTTTATGTGCTTTATGATGCAAGTTTATAGAGAGATTGAACTGAAAGTTGGTTGTAGTTGTGGGGTTGCATCATTTTACAGATTTGTGAGTCAAACCTACCAACTAATCCACATGCTTTGTCATTTGATTCACGTACCATGTATGAGCCGATGTTCATGCTTTGTCATTTCATTCACGTACCATGTCATTTGATTCACACACCATGTATTGTTTTATAAGTGGTTTTTTTGTTTGAATCACATGTGATTTGTTTTATTTTTGATTGTGTTAGTGTTATTTTGAATATAAGAAGTTATTCATAAATTAAATGTGTTTGTTTACTGATTATTTTTTATTTTTTGTTTGATTTTAGGTGCTCGTAAAGCTATGGTTACTGGTAGAGGTTCTAAGGTTATCGGTAGAGGTTCTAAGGATACCGGTAGAGGTTCTCCTAGGAAGTGGATTACGAGTGATATGGTTGTCGCATCTAAATCTGGCCATCAAGTTTTTAACCCAAAGCCAGTGTCTGAATTCAATCTTAACATTGGTCATGTTGTTCTCGTTAAGGATAAGGCGCCAGATAAGTTGCCAAATCTAGTTATGTCAGACAAGGTGCACGATGATGTTGTTCAAATAGTTCACAAAGTGTCGTTTTGAATGAAAGTGTATATAAAGATTATAATGAGCTGATGTTTGGTTGCATGGATTACGAGAATATCAAAAAAGAAAGTTATTAATTAGCAGATGTGGTTGCAAGATCCTCGGTTCGTCAGCTAATGTTTGGTTTCCTGGGTCTTGAGCTGATGTTTGGTTTCTGAGAATTAGCGTGGACAGTTTGTGTGTTTGGAATCCTTCTATATATTAGTTTTTAGTTTGTGTCTGCTACTGATGGTCTTTGGCTTATGGTTTGCTGTGTACAAAATCCCATGCGATTTGTACTAAGTTTTATTTAACAGTTAAATCTCTATTATTTTAATTGACTGCATAGTAATTACAAAAAGGTGATCCAAAGATGTATTCAAAATTGTTTTATAACTGTTTTAGTTTCTTACTTATTCATACAGGTAATATAGATGTTGTTGAGGTAAATCACATGTGATTCATACAACGAATCACATGTGATTTACGCATGAATTACATGTGTTTTGCAGTACTTGTATACTTGAGTTTATAATATGTTTATTACACATCAGATGGTTTGTATATTGTAGATTTGTATGATTTTTGAGTATTATGTTGTGTCTTAAACTCAAATATAATATAAATAACAAAGAATGTAGCATTCCATAACAAGAGAATTTAATATATTCAAGTAGAAGTGCATTTCATATATTCATATAACAATGTGTAAAATAACTTAAAGTTATTGTAAAGAAAAATGAAAAGTAAATTTAAAACAAAAGTTTTCAAACACATGTCAATGTCATATTTTCTCTTTTCCTTTGAATTTAAAGAACAAGTTTTTTTTCAAACACATAATGTTGATGTTTCTTTTTCGGCTCCACTTTAAATTCAAGTGAATTTTCTTGCATTCTTCCATCATTTTTTTTTCACACCACATTTTCTCGAGCTCATGACAGATTTGTTTTAATGTAAAAATCACATGTGATTCATATAAATCACATGTGATTTACAGAATCACACGTGATTTACCCAGTAACTGCATCTACATTGTCTTCTTTATGCTGAATATGGATTTGAAATATGATCCACTAGGTGTTTTATTATGCTCATATAAGGTTGCTCTTGGTGATTTCATACAACATGTATATCAAAAAACAGAATAACATGAGATTCATGATAATATGACCACTGAATCACATGTGATTTACTCCTTCATAAATCAAAACCTGTGCTATTTTGGTTCAATCTATAACAACCAAAAGAGAAAATCACATGTGATTTACCAGAATCACATGTGATTCATTCGTTCTCAAATGAAAACAAAATCTGATTTGGTTCAATCTATTATAATTTTCTTATAACAAAATATTACAACACACAAAATCACATGTGATTTAAGAAGAATCACCTATTGTATAATTAAATAGCATGTGATTGTGATTTTTTCATCACACAACAATGCAACTCTAAAATCACAGGTGATTTGTCTTTTTTATATCAAAATATTATTATTTGAATGAGTATACAACTACAAGGACAAATCATATGTGATTTTCATTTATTCATAACAAAACACTTATAGAGTAGACTCACATGTGATTTTACCTGTAACTTCTTCTATAACAGCATTTGTATCTACAACTTCTGGTAAAACATCTAACTGATTTTCAATCATTTTTAACAGTTTAGAATAATAAAAAGTAAATCACATGTTTTTTACATTTTTCTATACAAAAAAACTGAATCATACGTGATTTACTTATAATTACTTTTACATCATCTTCTAGATCTGGAATTTGTGGTTCATCATCTTATGGTTCAATAACCTCTATTTCTTTTAAGTTGTATTCAGTAATCGATTTCGATCATATTTAGATCAACAACGAACAACGAAACAATTATAGACGTCGGATCGACGACGGTATGATGGCGGATCCACGACAGATCAACGTTAGATCGACGGTGATATGGTGGATCGACGGTGATATGGTGATATTTGTGGATAGACGGTATTTTACGGTGATAGATGATGATTTACGGTCATTTTTCGGTGATTTATAATGGTTGAATGAAGTCCGGTGATGGTTGTTATGTTTTTCGGCGAGACTTTTATTTTTTTGGGTGGTGGTAGTTAGTCACGAGGTGTGTGTGTGTTTTTTAGGAGAGAGAAACTGAGATAAGAAATAAGGGGTATGAGGTTTTTTTGGTTTTATATATGATTAGGATTTTGATAATAGCCTTTGGATGATGATGAAATCAAGAATCTAGATTGTTCCTTTGTTCTTTAAAAAGTTAGTGTTCTATGGGGATCTCAACTTTATCTTAATAACTACATATAAATCATTTAAATAACGATACATTGCCTTTTAAATTTGTAATCTATATTTATTAATTTTTCGACACAAGAAAAAAAAGATTGAAACCATAAAAAATCATTTGCATTTCAGATTTTATAGAATGAAACACTTATTATCCGTGTACTAGGGATGCCGACGGCCATCAACATCTTTATTATTTTCCGTCATTTTCAACCACCAATATCATCGTCATAACTCATAAATTATCAAACAAACGAAAGAGCAGATCCTACTTGCTCATAATCTTTATAAACAATGGTTAATCACCAATATCGTTATCATAACTCATAATAGCAAACAAACGAAAGAGGAATCTACTTTGTGCTCTTTTAATTCTTTATACTACAAGGTTTTAGGCCAACGCTCTGCGACAAGGCTGTTTGTATATGGAATTATTATATGTGATGAACACGTAAGTTTTTTAGTCAATGTTTGTATACAGAATTATTCTATCTCTAGTACATAGCAGCTGAATCCACACTTCTTTTCGCTATTCTTTGTGTGTGTAGACTTTGATACTGTGATGTATACTTTCCTAATCCACATGTGAATGCAACACGAATGATCCATGCAACTAGAAACCATAAGCAAAAAAAATTCAGCAGGTTAAGTTTGACAGACCAACTGTGCCAATACGGATTTTTTGTCTATAACGACACTGGATTTGTGAAATGGAAATAAAGATATTTTAATTTGGTTAGAAAGAAACTTTTTAACAAATCAAAATCCAAAATATGAACAATCTAAGTTTTATACAGTCCTTGATATTTAAAGTTAAGGGTGTTAAATTCCTTTAATCATTTAAGGAACTCTTTGCTCCCCATTTCCAGCTAGAGGTCTGCCCTGAAACAAAGTAAAAAGTTATTTTACAATAATGTTCTAACAAATGATGGGTTCATATGCAAATCATTAACTCACCGCTTGTCAAGTTGGTTTTAAGACTAACTAACAGTAGCGGACTCTCAGGATCTGTTTGATCATTTCGTCTGTTAGGATCCAAAAACTCCTTAACCAAGTTAATATTACCATCTTTTTTCGTGCTGGCTCTCCAAAATCTTCAGTATCTGAATAGAACAAATTCCAACTTTTTAGATATAAAAAACTGCAAATAAAACCAAACCAAACAAAAAACAATTAACTTTTATTATAAATAAAACTAAACAACAAAGATGGTTTGGTATTTTTTGGTGCAAAGCGAAACTAAAATTTTCAATCCTTTATTTCAGTCATATGTAGCATTATACGATAGTATTAAAACCTAGATAGCTAAATACTAAAAATGAAACTTTGCTACAGTTTAGTACCATTAGTTAGAAGAAATCAGATAAAGCAATGCTCACACTCCAACTCACTAATATGAGAGGAAAACTTGCATAAAAGAGCTTGTATTTAATTCATAGAAAAGGAGGCCTATATATAGCCTTACATGGGAACATAAAGCAACTAATAAAATGCTAAATTGCTAATCTATCCTATAGTATAGAACCGATTAAACAGGTCGGTCCTTAGGACAGGGTCAGACCCGGCAGCGCACAGGGCCAAATTTTGTTGAGGGCTATCCACACTTTTCTAAAAAAACCCATCGTATATATAGCCACAGATCCAAGGACTCAAGGAAGGCCTCAAGGAAGGTTCCTAGGGCAATTGGTCAAGATCATGTGAAGGTGTAAGACATGGTTCCCTTCATATTTGTAATATCTAGATATTTAGGGCAAAATTCATGCACTTAGATATTTCTTTGGTCCTAAGATGATATTTTGATTATTTTGTGTATTGGGTATAATCGTGGGTATTCGTTTAAGCGTAGTTAGGTTTTGGTGCTTCCGGGAATGCCGAAACGCATTTTATCGCGAAACGTAAGCATTTTACGTAACCAATAAAAATAAGATGAACAAAGTTGATAATTATCCTCATAATAATCATTTAACACTTACTTGATGTAAACGTTTAATCGTTTAATGCCCGTTTACATTGAATGATCATTTTTAGTTTACGCGATTTAGCTTAACTATTACGATTTAAGAGCAAACGCGTAAAACCCTAAAAATAAATTGTGAATTACATAATGTCATACAATGACCTAAAACACGAGGTGTTATACCCAAAATCCCTAGGACGGCCCTGAACTGATACATACACGGACCCATATTCTCAAACATGCACATTGTAAACTTTCATGAGAACCGTTCAAACTAAATACCAAGTCTAACTATTAACTAAAACCTTAATATATTCAGCAACTACATACTAAAGTTCCAGCCATGCCATTCATACTTGAACCATGCATACGTGATGCCTTGAAATAAACGATTAACCCAACATTGACCACCTTAATCGTTTATTCACGCCACCTTAGTCACGTCTTATGTACCTTCTTTCGAACCATCTCAACCTTTCCCGGACACCCGACATCCACCTTGGTCACGTCCAAAGTCTTTTCTAGCTCAAACCCTTTTTCATTATTTACAACACCCGTAACATGTAACATGGCATCCTGTTAGATACGTTCATTACCATCTCGACTCTTCTCGGACTCACAACCTCCTCCTCAGCCAGGTCCAAAACCGATTTGAACTTCCGCCGCCATAATGCTAACACCGTGTTGTTTTCCCATTCCCTTATTGTCTTGGCAACTATACATTTTCGGATCAATTCTATTCTGTGAGATTCTTCCACCAATCAAGAAAACAAGGTGACCACCACCTCTACCGTCTTCTAATACCCGCAACACAAACCGAACTCAAAGCCACTTGCTTTGATTTCCTTCTGCTCGTCTTTTCTGCGCGTTGTTAATCACACAAACATGTAGATCAAGGATAGAACCTGTGATAATAACATCATAACCCCTAACATCTTCATCCAAGCTTGTTCTAAGAGCACTTTTCCACCGATCAAGAAAACAAAGTGATGTGTGTTTTGCAAGCTTTAAATTTATAATACTAGAAATACCAATTTTTACTAAAAACACAACACTCCGGGAAGTATACCCGTCCATGTATAATATAGCTTTAGGTAAGTCCATGTCATTCTACGCGAATTGAAGTTTTCACAGTTTGTAATTAAGGTGCTAAAGCTAAAATGATTGTCACGGATTAAATTAACCAAATCGTGCATAAATTGAATATTGCAAAGAAAACGATTAAAAGATGATTCAAGAAAATGATTAAGCTATGTTTGTTTAGGCATTGATCACTAAAACAATGAAGTGTTTGGAGTAGTCTTTATAAGCTTAGAAAATAGAGTTATCAAAAGTTATAAATCCTTTCGGCCTTTAAATATAACTAGTGATTATATTGATTAATAACAACAAGTCCTTTCACCCTTTTTAAGTTATTATAACCAATATATTAGATGAATTTATAGAACACATGTACAAAGAAACCTTTCGGCCTATTTTCTTATATAAAATATGTTTTACCAATTCAATAAACTCATATCCAAACACTCTATATCCAAGATCACATATCGCTCAAACAAACATAAGATTACTACTCCATAATTAAAAAAGTAATAAAACACATTATGAACTTAAACAATTCCATAATAATCATATTCAAAGGATAAACAAGATTATACCAAACTCCGAGAGCAAATGATGGTGATTTCACAAAAATTTCCCAAGAACACTTTATTATATTCAAAGCAAAACCCGGAAACTATGAACAATCTTGTTACAATCGCTTATAGATTCGAAATAAACACCTCAATTATTCTTCTTTGATGGATCAAAACCTTGGAATATTGATGCATATCAAGAAGGATCATCCAAATCCTTCAAGAAATCTTCTAACTTTGATTATAATGGTGGCGATGATGGTGTTATAAAGGGGGGTTTGACTCAAAGGTTTTTTAAGCCTTTATCATCAAAAAACACCTATTCTAATGGTTCCAAACGAATTGGGGGTTTGAGGGAGAGAGTGTATGAAATGATGGAGCCTAAGAGGGTATTTATAGGCTTTTTGGGGGCCAAAGTGCGCCACAAAAACTTATTTGTGCGCCGCACATAGTGAGTTAATGCATACTTCATTTAATTGCCTTTAATTTTCTCACAAACTCAAAAGTGTGTCGTACTTTGGCCAAAACTACCACACTTTCAGCACTTGGCCTTTTTCATGGTTGTAGACAATTGAATTCTCTTTCTGTGGCCACTTGAACCAACTAAAACGGAGTTCGTATGACCGAGTTATGGCTAAAATAGTAAACAGGTGTCAGGAGATCATGAACTTGAGTTATTTCTTCGTTTAAACTTCAATTCTTCATGTTTTCTTTCGTTTTCTTCCACGACACGTACCTAGAACATATAATAGTAAATATACTTGATTAAGTGTCAAAAGTTCATGAGAAATGATAAAATAAATGCAAATAACGTCGCCGAAAACATGTATAATTTAGGCATTATCAAATCCCTCCACACTTAGCTATTGCTTGCCCTCTAGCAATTAAAGTGAGAAAACAAGATTATTTATCATGACGTGGAGAAAAAATCATTTTAACATTAACAAGTGTTTACCAGTTTTATAATTTTTCAGGCATAGACATATAACAGAGCACCTCACATAGGGAAAGTGTTTGTCTTTGAATTCACACGAGTCACTCAGATATGGTTTTATATTTGTGAAGTCACTTAATTACACAGACATAATCTAGGTCGCTACCATATGCTTGTACTAGACACATAAACATGCCTGTTGCGGCGTGAGCACCTAGACAAAAATCTCAAAGAGCCAAAACATGATAATGATGAGGGTGAATAGCAGATACTTGATTTCATGTACCAGAACTTTGCCTTATACTTTGAACTTTTATTATTTTTTCCTTTTCTCTTTTTTTTCTATCTTCTTTTTTTAAAGATTTTCTTTCATCCCAAATACTGTGATAACTAAGGCTGGCACAAAACTTCTTCTTTATCGAGCATATTTTTCTTGCTCTTGGGATACTTTGGGGATCTCAACACTAAAAGCGAGTGCTGCAATTACATGATTAGATAAGGATTTATTTCACCTCTTATCATACGACTTTGTCTATAAATTAACCTTATTGCGGTCTAGTAAATGATGATCAAGCACAAGTTCTGGAGCTACTAAGTTACCGGCTCTCTCAGATAACTTTATACCAATACCAATGTTCCAGAAAAGGCGACAAAGACCATACGTACACATCCGTAACGACGGAATAGACACATATGACTACATTCAACCCTAACTCGAACAAGCTAAAGGCAAAAATTATCTTGGGTACCAAAGGTGGATACTAGAATTCCTTAAGATCTAGAGGCGAACCTTACAATTTAAGTGGATTGATTTTGTGCTAGTTAAAATGTCAATCTGGTTGGATTTGCCTTACTAAGCGTATGCATTTTTTAAGTTTTTGGAAAATCAATATATAAATTTTTAAAATTTTTAAATCTTCCAAAAAATATTAGTTGAAAAATGTGGCCAGATTACAAGGCAAACATAGAGGGACATGATTAATTTTTCCTATTTTTTACCCATCCACACTTAAGTTAAACATTGCCCTCAATGTGAGAACTGATAAATATATAAAATAGGGAAAATTAAGGGAAAAGGTACTTCCCGAGGTTCTTAAGTTCTTGGTTGAATTATGAAGGATATGGCGCGAAACAAAGTGCCAAGCATGTGTATTCTACCACATGTCATATAATACTCCAATCATATAAGTCTTTAAGTGTAAAATACCAACCACCAATCCAAGCTTCACATGTTTTATTTGATCTGCAAAATAGACACAACTACAAGAAAAACTTTAAATACAGAAGCACACTTTTGTAGGCACCACAGTTGCATTTAGCGCATACAACAAGCCTTTAAACCCCTCGGTGTCCCGAGTGGACGAGTTATAGTCTCGTGAGGGTTTCCAGCGAACACACCCATAAAGTTTGATAAATTTCTTTTTGGATGCAGAAACCGAGTGAGAAATACATGGGCCCATGCACATCAAACTTATCAAACTACAATTTAGTTGTTATATAAATATATATATATAAACTATATAATAGTATATATATATATATAAATATAATATAGATAATATATATAATATAATATATATATTAGTTTTTATTATTATTTACTGTTACTACTACTACTACTATTTTTTGTTATACTCAACTTGATTCAGGATACCTTGATAATACGGTTCAAGTGGGAATGATCCACATTTAAACATTGAGGGTATGGAGTCTTTGGTATATACTCACGAAATGGATATTCATTTGTTTTTACCTTGTGATAGCCCTTTTTTGATGTCTTAATAGGTTTATCATTTTTGGTTTTATTGTTAATAGGAGGTGGTAGATCTTATTGAGTTTTCGAAAAATCATCGGACTTTCCACTCCTAGTGAATACGACATTCACTAGCTCGGTCTGAGATTGAGGAGGAGGTGGTGGCTCAGTCCTATTGGTTTGTTCTGAAGAGATGTTTTGAGACTTCGACCACTCATCTATTTTTCTTTCCATATTTTTAATTTTAGTCTGAATTTTTTTTCGTTTTGTTTCATCTTTAAAATCATATCGTTAACATTGTTTTTGAAAAACATATTTGAAACTCTTTGACCATCCAAGAATTTGGTGATTGATTTTTCAAGATCAGTTTTAGGCTGAGGTTTGGACTTTTTGTTAGGTAAAACACATGTGGTTTTACCATCGTCTATTTCAAAAAATTTATAATGAATAGTTCTCATGCTACGCATACATCTTTTGAAATCTTCGAGATCATTTTTCACATCAATGTTTAATTCAGTGAGCGATTTCTCAGAATTATTAGAATCATGATACGTTTGGTGAGAATACGAATCCTGAGAATTTTGGTTTTGAGAACTTCCATATTGGACATAATCTACTTCATGACGTTCACACATCGGTGTGTCATTGTTCAGGTGGTTTTTGGAAGCGTGGTTGTCTCTAAGGTCCTGATATTTGTTACGCATATCTTGTAATTCTTCTTTTAAGCTCTGAAACTAAGAATCTATTTTATTGTTAAAGCTTCCAATTTTTCTATTAATCGAGAATTATCAGTATTACTATCACTTCCATTAGCGAAAGCAACAAATTTTCCATGATGTTCATTTTGAGATTTAGTGGACCAATCAAGTTTGAAAAGGACTTTGTCCTCAAGAAATTGAAAAGCTTGATTTGGACTTTTACAGAGGAAGATTCTTTTGGCGGTTTTATCCAAGATTCCTTGAGTGGGTTCGTCTAGACCATGATAGAATATTTGAGTAATAGCTCCTTTGGTCAGACCGTGTCCATGGCATTTTCGAAGCATGTTCCTTAGTCGTAACCAGGCTTTGGTTAGACTTTCACATATGTCTTGAGAGAAATTTCTGATTTTGAGTAAAAGACGGTTAAATAACGAAGGTGGAAAGAATTTGTTTGTAAAAGCTCTTCTCATATGTTCCCACGATGTCATAGACTCTTCATTAAGTTCGTTAAACCAGATTTTAGCTTTATCGCACAAGGAAAAAGGAAATATCAAAAGCTTAACAGCATCACTCTGCGTTTCATCGCATCTGAACATGTTGCAGATTGCGAGAAATTCACAGATGTGGTCATGCGGATCGGCCCGCAGATAACCATCGAATTTACTTTCCCGAATCATATTTAAGTGAGTACTATTGATAACAAAGTTGTCATCAACATCGAGTTGAATAATGGCAGAATTAGGAGTTGGTGCTACAGTCTTAGCACTCTCCCACATGGGTTGATCATCAGGATCGAGAATTATTTGTTTGGGTTCGACATCCTCTTCAGGTATATTTATAACGACAAAGTCATTAACGGAGTGCTGAGCTGAAGATTTGAATGATTCGATCTCGATGACTTCTTTCTGGGTAGTTTTAATCTTATAAGTCCTTGTTTTTAAACTTTTATTAAATCTATATATTAGACTTACTAGTTGTTTTCCAAAAGATATTGGATTTATACATACGTTAAGTATTTTGCAAAAAGACATTTTTATATATATAATTAAGGCTAATAGGATAATATTCCAAATAAAGTAAATTATTTATATATATATGTTTTTATTTTTATAAATTTATATATTAGATATATTTTAATTTAATTATATATAGCAAATAAGGATAAATAAATAAAAGATTATATTTTTTTTGAATAGGTGTGGTGTACTTTAGGAAAAGTGCGCCGGCTTTTTTGAAATTTTTATGTTTTTTTCGAATATTATGATAAACTAGATAATTACAAATACACAAGGCATATAATCAGATAAAATACAATTCCAAATGATTATAGAACCTAAGACTAGCAGATTGGGGGTTTTGGTTTTGGTTTTTGAAATAAGATTCCGTTTGTGAAAATTTGCAGAAAGTGCGGCGTACTTGGGTAAAGTACGGCGTACTTCCTGGGTTTTAGGAAAACCGGCGCACAAACAGGATGTGCGGCGTACTTCTTGGAGAAAAAAACGATTTTTAGGTTCCGTTAGCCAGAAAACGGTACGGCGAGTTTGAAAATTTTGTGAAACAAAATAGCACCTAAAACAAGCAACAAACTGATAACAGCTTAAACAATTCCCCGGCAACGAAGCCAAAAACTTGATGCGTGTGTTTTGCAAGCTTTAAATTTATAATAACTAGAAATAATGATTTTTACTAAAAACACAACATTCGGGCAAATATACCCTATTCGAGTGTAATATAGGATTAGGTAAGTCCAGGTCGTTCCAAGGGAATTGAAGTTTTCACAGTTTGTAATTAAGGTGCTAAGGCTAAAATGATTGTCACGGATCAAATTAACCAAACTGTGCATATATCGGATAAAAGGATGATTCAAGTAAATGATTAATGTATGTTTGTTTAGGAAATGACCACTAAGACAATGAAGTGTTTAGGATAGTGTTTATAAGTTTAGAGAATGAAGATTTCACAAATTACAAATCCTTTGGGCCTTTAAATATAACGAGTGATTATATCGATTTATAACAACAAATCATTTTGGCCTTTATAAGTTATTATAACCAATATATTAAGTGGAATGATTAAACACAAATATAAAAGAACCCTTTCGGCCTATATTCTTGTATAAAATATGTTTTACCAATTTAATAAACACATATCTAAACGCTCTATATCAAAGATCACATAATGCCCAAACAAACATAGAACGACTACTCCATGATCAAAGAAGTAACAAAAAACATTATGAACTCAAACAATTCAAAAATAATCATATTCAAAGGATAAACAAGATTATATCAAAATCCAAGAGTAAATGATTGTCACACCCCGCCAAGGCGGAAACGCGAGGCATAACATGAAAGATATTAACATAGCACATGGTATCTTTATAGA
>BQNB010180041.1:0-10513 GCA_026074375.1 Tanacetum coccineum | reverse complement strand
TGTTTCATTATAAGAATAAGGATTTGGGTCATAGACAAACTCATTTCCGGATCCTACACTGCTACAGCTCGGACAGTTTACACCATTAAACGGACCTCCACAACACGTGCAACCTAGATGGTTATACGAAAACATGTCGAAGAATTAAACAGATAAGAGAGTAAAGAAGATAAGAATTAAACGAATAAGAGGATAGAGAAGATTAGTTATAGATAATAATACATAATAAATTAAAGAAAGAAAAATATTTTTGGTAACTGATAGTTAAATGTGCACGGTAGCTCTCTAGAAAACGCACAAAGAAGCGGAGGAGCGGGTAAGCGCGAAGCGTTTTAAAAACCTTCTTCTTTCAGGTCGAAGTTCGTTGGATCAACCCTCCTTAAACCTCTCTTATAATTTGTAATCTAAAGGTGAGCCGATTTGACAATTGACATAACGGTTGAATTTGTTGTTTTTCAATTTTTTTGGAATTTTTGATTACTTGATAATAAAAGAAAATATTTACAAATGAAAGCGATAACTTCATGAGGAAGGGTCTTCAAACACTAATCTTCAAACGTAAACATGATAATCGCACACACCTCTCCGGCAACGGCGCCAAAAATTGATTCTTAAAATTATACTTATATATATATATATATATAGTAATAATTGCTTAATACATATATATAATATACAACCAAAATACCAATTAAAGAGAGAGTAAGTATTCCGTAAGGTTTTTCAGAAGGAAAATTGCTTTTATCCAAAGTAAAGTCTAAAAAAACCTTCCTGGGTCGTTTCTCGACGAGGCGTGAATTGAGAATCGAGTTTAAGTTCGTGATCTCGTGTTTGAATAATCAAATTTTGATTTGGATTCTAATTCTACAAATAACATGCAAGTACAAATAAAAGCAAGCTAAAAACGAAAGCAATTAAAGTTAAAACACTAAAAACGATAACGAGATCAAAACCCGAGCTTTAAAAACCTAAATCTCCAAATTTTAACCCTACAAATGCAAATTTAATTTTTAAATGTCCTAAATAATAAAACAAAATTTTAGAAAAAAGAATTATATATTTTTTACTTTTATATTTTTTATTATGAATTAAAAACTGATTTAATCTAAAAATATTATTAAAAATATTAAACTAACTTGGAAATTTGTAAAAAAATTCAGGAAAAGTACTTCTAACTAATCTGATCCTAGGAAAAATAAATTGGGTCTCACAGCTTATTGGAATAAGCTGAAAATAAGCAAAATAAGGATGTTGGCTTAAAGGGCTAAAAAGGGGTTAAATATTAAATGGGGTAGAATGGTAAATGAAAAAGACCCCAGGGCAGTTGGTAGTGTGTGGTGTGTTAAAATGTTGGGTGTGTGAAGGGGAGGTCACAAGTTCGACCCATATGGCTTTCCTTTTTGATAAAACTTTTTTTTAAAAACTAAGAGGTCACAGGTTCGACCCCTGTGGCTTCCCTTTTTGATAAAACTTTTTTTTAAAACTAATCTATAAGCAGAAATAACAAACTTTTAAAAAAGGAACTTTTTATAAAACTTAAAAATAAGCTAGAAATAAGCAAATAATAGTGACGGACTTTGGTTTTTTAAACTAAGTGACCAAAGCTTAAACTGTTTGGCTTTTAAAACACAATAAGCAAATGGACAAGCAAATGGGCTACAAACAGATTATTAATGAACCCTATTAAGCATAAAAGACTTAAAATAAGCAACTAAAATAAGCTGAACAGGACTTAAAAGCATTAAGACAGCTGACACAAAATAGATATAAAAGGACTTCTGACCTAAGTTTTAAGCTACTTTTAAAACAAATTAAGCATGGGAAATAAGCTAACAGGTGAAAACAGATAGAGACTTAAACTCAATAAGCACTTAGGACAAAGAAATAATCAAGAATAATAAGCTAAAAATCAATTAAAAGCTTAAAAACAACAGACTTTAACACAGCACTAAGGAGGTTTTTACAAACTTTAAGCTAATTTGAAAACCAATTAAGCTAAGAGAAAAAGCTAAAGAGCCTAAAACAGATTAAGTGTAACACTCAAAGAACACAAATAAATTGAAATTAAGCACAAAGGAGAAGAAATAAGCTAGAAAAAGGGCTATTGAAATTGACAGACACACTACTATTCTTTTTGGCTTTTTGAAGAAAATGACAAGTTAGCAGCTTAAAATAGGACTCAATAAGCAAAATGAAAAAGCAAAAACTAAAAACAGATTAAGTACTCAACTCTAATGACTCAAATAAGCAAAAGTTAAGAAAACAAGTTTAGAAAATAAGCTAGAAAGTGCAAATGCAAATGACAGACTTACTTCTTGTTTTTGGCTTTTTGAATTTAAATGACAATCTGCAACCCAAGGTTTAAGACTCAAAAGTACAAATTACAATCATAAAGCGTAAAAAAAACATATTACTATAAACTAATTTCAACAGATATCACTCAAATTTAAAGCAAATTTTGCCCTTAATCAATCTGCAAATTAGACTCTTAAAAGCTACAACTATTTAAACTGCTTTTAATCTAAATGACTAGAATTCTATCTAAGCTAAATGACTCAAAACAGAATTGTTAAATATGCAAGAGAGACGCACTGTAACACAAAATACTATAGCTTAAGCAAGTTTTTAAGAAAATTGACCCATGTGCTTTTTGAGCAAACTATGAACCTGCATATCTGAACATCTGATAACACAAGCTTCAAGCCTAAACAAACCAAACTCTAAGCTGATGCAAACTAACTTTTAGATTAATATAGAGCTTATGCAATATAATTTTGGAACTAAAACTAGTTGCATACTATTTTGTCATAATAAAATAACTTAACCCAAACACCCCTTTAAACATACAAAAACCATTTTAAAACTATAAAAGAGTAACTTAAGCTAAGATTTGTAAAAACAGATATAACATTTAGCAAATTAAAGATAATTAAGCAAATACTAACAGAGAATAAGCCCTAAAATAAGCAAATGAGAAACAAGCAGTTTTAAGCTAATAGTAACAATTTACATGAAAAGCTTAACCAAATGAGTTCTAAACTAAAAATAAAGCATCATAAGCATTATAAAGACTGAATAAGCAAATACAAAGCATAATAAGCACATAAGAAGCAGTAAATAAGCAAGTGAACACTGATAAGCATAAAATTTTAAAGAGTGAACTTACAAAACCATTTGCTCTAAACAAGTGTATAAGTGCTCTTTAGAGCTTTGTCTACAAGTTCTAGCTTGTTTAAAACAAGCTAGTAAAACCTACAAGCCCTTCTAAACCTGGCTTATCATCCACATTAGCTTTTTTTTGAGTGATTTTTGGGTAAAAAAGGGACTTAAGAGACTTAAACTATATAAACTATAGAAAAGTTTATATAGCTTAAGTGAAGCAACTTGTTAGTTAATGAGAGAGCTTATATGAAGCTTATCAAACAGTTTTCAAAACAATGTAACAGTAACGTTAAAAGACAGAATTTTTTAACATAAAATCAAACTTTCGTTAAACTTGGAAAATAAGTATAATACTTGAAAAGAAAAGTTACAATAAGTACTAATATAAGCTAAAAAATGCAAGTAAGTTATAGATCTAAAAACTACTGCCTTAAGGGCACTATTTATAGATGAATGAAGAGGTCTTAGGTCTTGGCCTTGTGCTTCTTTTGTGAGAGGGATTGGGAGTGTTCCTCAAGTCTTTGAATCTTGGCCCTTGATCTTCTCTTGTGTTTCTTTAAGCATCATCATAGCCCTTGATTAAGTATCCAAGTCCCATCCACCAATGATATTTCATGGGATTGCCAAGGTGGAATTAGCACCTTGTGGAGTGGGGTTGAGTTGTGAGAGTGATAGGTTTATCTTGGGGTGTAGGGGTCGAGGTGAGAGTGATAGGGATGAATGAACAGTGGTGGCGGGAAAATGGTTTGATTGGGTTTTGGGGATAACAGGTTAACGGGTGTTAGGGGTGAAGGACTTACTATGTTAGTCCCTAAGGACTAACGATGAAATGGGTTTAGGACTAATTGTGAAAAGGTTTTAATGGTTGTATGGTTTGGGCCTTGTGGGCCGGTTTTGGTATAGGATTGGGTTTGGACCTTCTTTATATTATAAGGTTTATAGATAAGGGCTTAATAGGCTGGCCCGACACATTAAATGGGTGCGGGTTAGCCCATTTAAGATTGCTTATGTCCTTGGCTTCGATCTTTGACTTTGACTTTTCACGCACTTTCCATTCTTGGGCTCGATTTTGTCCTTTTGGCTTCGTTTTAGTCCTTTTGGGAGTATCCGTTACATGCACAATCATAAATCACAAAACACACAAATACAATGCATTTTTGATATATTTTGGTCATTTTAGGCTCGTTTTTATAGGTAAAAGGTATGTGTAATTAAGCACATACCAACATTTTTCTCCCCAAATGCATGTATATTTTAAATCAATTAATATCCAAAATATTAAAAGATTTTAATATTTTTGATAAGGTAAAGAAAATGTATTAAAATAAATGACTAATGATGTGAATTCTTGGACTCAAGTGTGAGCCTTTAAACCTTCATGTGCTAAACATTTTTTCGAATATCGAACACGTGTTGGGGGGGAGCATTTTCTAAAAAAGTAAAAAACCATCAAGGTATCTAAATGTTATTTGATTTATATCAATGTACCTTGATCGATGTTTTCAAATGGTTTTAAGGCCGAGAACAATACCAAAAGACCAAACATGAATTTAATTACTTGGAGTTAAAAGGTGGTTAGGTATAGGTGTTTGTTCCCATGATCCAGCCAGAACCGGAGGGATCTACCCAAGGACAATCCACTAGTTACTGCAAAAGTCCTTAGGCATGATATAAAAAAGGAGTAAAAGTGAGAATAAGGGAATAGTGCAGACTGAGATGGAGCTAGTACTGGAACAAACCCAACTGTTAATCCCACTTGAATAGATCTTGCTTAGCTTGTAAAAGGCTTAGTTGTATTGAATAAATCTAAGACAAGTATGGTAGAAACTTTGATTGAATATATCAAAGACTATGCAGAATCTAGTCTATGATACTAAGAAGAAAAAGTAATAAAACAGTAACAAACAAGATTGTATAATACCAAACTTTAAGCCTCAATATATTAATACGAACACTCTTGATAGTGTTAGGGTTATACAAAACCTTGAAGCTACGAATAACGCTTTTCTAGATATCTATATTGATACTATTTTTGTACATTAAACTCTATACCCTAGGACCTCCTTTTATACACCAAGGAGTCCTAACAGGCTTACAATATTTTCCTAAGTTATCATGATCTTCTAAACAAATAACTTATACGTATCTTTTACAAAAATATCTCATACTTATCCCGTAAGTAATCTTTGATAAGCAATCTTCATCTTTATCCTTTCTCTTATCTTTATCCTTTTGACAGTAGAAATTTTTTTAGCAGTTGTAATCTTTCAGCAGTTGTAACCAGTAGCATTAACTTTTATTCTAGCAGCACTAACTGTGTATAAGCAGTAGTAACTACTTAGAATATTTTCCTCATTCTTCATCAGCAGTACTAAGTTACACTAGCAGTACTAACTTTATGCTAACAGTTGTAACTTTACTCAAGCAGTACTAACATATACTAGCAGTACTAAGTTACACTAACAGTAGTAACTTTTATACTAGCAGTATTAACTACTTAGTAGTATTCTTCTAAGTCTCTGTGTAACACCCCCAAATTGGGCGGAATAAGGGTCCGGGGCGTGTTACTTCTCAGATCAATAACACAAGATAATATAAGAACGACAAAAAAGTCGTTTAAAACTGATACATTGGATTTAATAAAGTATGTGTTACAAAAGCCCGAAGCTTTACTTGTTTACTTGTTATTATTACAAAGATTTCCAGCCCATAACAGATATACAAAATGTAATGCGACTAAATCTTTAATGCATGACTTCAAAATATAACCACCAATGTATCCTTCGCACCTCGTACTTAATGACCTCCTGAAAAACATTGCATTTAAAAACGTCAACATAAAGTTGGTGAATTTCATAGGTTTATGTAAATGTATATGCAGGACCGCAAGACTTGCCCAGTGATAATGCAACAGATGTAGACATCACAAAATGCAATTACGTTTGCCTAAGCTCATGACACCGAAGCTCAACATAAGTGAATACAATATATAAATATTGCCTACATTGCCCGTGATGATGTTCAACCCATAACATCCAGTATCCAACATGATATATGTTCGTTTACAGTGATAGCTAGTCACCCGAACGGGGAGGTCAATCCCAAATAGATCTATCTATGATCATTCACGCTCACCTTCCAATAATTGACAGTTCATGATTTATGGGCATAGTGGGTTATCGCTACTTAGGCAACACGTAATCATGATAAAATGTACACTTGGCGTCCATTGTAAAACATGCATATGTTTCTCACCCCAAAAACTTATAATTTAATAATTGTAAAACATGGGGCTATGAACTCACCTTGAGTGAGTAAACTAATAACAAAATATCCCAAGTAAAAACGCGTCACGCTAACGCCCGAATGCAACCTAGTTAATATAGGTTGGATCAATATTCAAGTACGTTGTCTAACAACAACTATATAGAATCCTATATAGTTATCATTGTACTATCGTTTGGGCTATCATAATTTAAGAGGTCATGACTAACTAGGTTTTTGAGATTCTGTGATGAATAGTGTTTTTACTGTTCATAACAGCTATAAAATTGTTTTTATACTTTTAATTAAGGGATAAAGCCGTAGAATACCAACGAACTTTGCTTAATTTATCGCTTTGGTACGTGTACTGAAACAATTATCGAAATGGTACGTGTACTTACATAAAGTGTTCTCATTTGCATATTTTGATGATGTGTCATACGTAATATGTTAACACGTGGCACATCAATAATGTGACACATCATCAAAATATGCAAATGAGAACACTTTATGTAAGTACACGTACCAAATCGATAATTGTTTCAGTACACATACCAAATCGATAAATTAAGCAAAGTTCGTTGGTATTTTACAGCTTTATCCCTTTAATTAACGTAAAACCCGTTTTAGTCGTATCTTATTCGTTATAGCTCCGTTTTTAGCGATTCTTTCGAACACGTTCTCGTAATTGAAAGTTTTATCATATTATTAATGTTTACAAAGTATAAGTTACTGTCATGAATAGTAATTTATATAAAAATTTATTTATAAAGTATTTAGCGTCGTAAACTCGTAACTAGTGTATCTTCTTCGTTATTAATCCGTTTTTCGAGTTTCTTATCATTTTGGAATCCTTATGAGATGTACTATCTTTATAAAACCTAATATGGCTGCTTCCAAATTCGAACCAAAACAGAAAGTTTGAAGTTTTGTGATTACAGCATGTTTTAAGCTTGATTTTTGTACCATTAAGCTTCAACACCTTATTACAACTACTTTACAACATTTATATCTTATGTCTTACATATATAAAGTAAATTAGTTCATATTTTATCTATGGTTCAAGACAACAAGTCCTCAACCTCACTTTTAATCATAACTTTATAAAAGAAACCGTAATTTGTACATATTCATTTTTATACTTAACCAAGTGTGTACAAGAGTTATAATTCCATTTTAACATCATAATAGTATCCATATAACATGTAAATAAGTTCACAAAACATTGATCATAAGTAAAAAATCCCTTTCACATATTCAAAAGTATCCTAAATGGTGATTTAGCTAAATAGAGCATATGAACACATAAAATCTTAGTTATGAAATGATTAAGCTTTTAAATAACCTTGTGTGGATGAGTAGAGGCAAGAATAACAATCACACCCTTGTGATTTAAACCCTTAGCTAGTAAATATAAGATGAAACCCTAATTTTTTTCCAAGTAAACTCTAGCTTCCTTTTCTTGCTTCCTTTCTTGCAAATGGTTAACCAAGCCTTGAAACCTTCTTAGAATACCTTATATATGATATGAGAATGCTTGTATGATGATAGAAAATCAAGCAATGGATTGCTCAAAATAATGATTTTGAGCCGTGGGTTAGCAAGAGAGACAAAGAGATTGATTTTTGTGATTTTCTTGTAAAGAAAAGTCTCGTGTAAGTTTTTTATGACCCTTGCATGCCTATTTATACTACTTGGTAGATATTATGAGATATTATTGTGTCTAGTTAAAGCCATGCAAGGTGGCAAAGATTAGAAGACTTAGGAGGAAGGTTGGAGCTTATCTTGGATAAGACTTGGCTAGTCATGGTTCAAGTGGATGCAAGATGCATGTATGAAGATATTTGTGAAGCTTCTTGGTCTTATCTTACCATATCCGACCACATACACATATATAAGATGATATTTTGATTATTTTGAGTATTGGGTATAATCGTGGGTATTTTTTTAAGCGTAGTTAGGTTTTGGTGCTTCCGGGAATGCCGAAACGCATTTTGTCACGAAACGTAAGCATTTTACGTTACCAATAAAAATAAGATGAACAATGTTATTAATTATCCTCAAAATAATCACTTAAAACTTGCTTGATGTAAACATTTAATCGTTTAATATCCGTTTACATTGAATGATCATTTTTAGTTTACGCGATTTAGCTTAACGATTACGATTTAAAAGCAAACGCGTAAAACCCTAAAAATAAATTATGAATTACATAATGTCGTACAATGACCTAAAACACGAGGTGTTATAAATGACACTAAGTCTCTTAAACATATTAATCATAACAATATGTACAAGACTATGTGACGCCTATATATTTATCTAGATAGACAAACCTAATTCATTTTGCATCAAAATAATATAGTGTGGGTGCACAAGAAAAACATGTAGATCATATAAAAAGTCACATAAAACTATGATTACATCACATGCATATATCATACAAAACATGTTAGCATTTAGCATTTAATAACATGTATCATAAAGATAAACTTAGAGATATTAAATCGGGATTGCTAACCAAAAACAAAATTATCCAAATAATTATGCATTCAATAATTAAGCAAATAATCATTAAGTATCAAAATAGCCTGAAGAATATATAATCATATCTTATGAGAACAAATTAATATTTTAAAATCATAGAAACACATATGCGAGGTGCAAGTAGTCTAGATCGACTAAGGGGAATTCTAATTACTTCTTGTTTAATAATCAATCCTAATGAAATACAAAGTTCATCAATGTAAACTAACATTAGACATATTTAGAAATATCCATTTAATAAAATTAGAGAATGAATATGAAGACTATCACTAGTGGTGCTCAATTCAGGCTAAACATGACCATTTTTACAGGTTATACCATAAACCCAACTTCTCTCCCAAGAGCAATTCAACCGTTAGGTTAAATTGAATTTATAATGCAATAGGTTCTCCAGTAGTCATTCTCATTTTAAAAGAAAATAGAATTCTCACATTTTCCTAATGAAGTGTAGCAAAGATGAAATTTGCATTGTCCACTAATACTTTCCCTAATATGACTCAACTAATATGTTTCAATTTCGGTTCACATAATCCTAATCCAGATGTGTAGAATTATATGGTTAAATGAGAAAGCAAGCAAGATGTTGTAAGTTTAAAAAATATTGAGTCTTCTAGGACTTAGGAGTATGCTTAAGTATGATAATATGGAATATGCTATATTGAGGGCGTTCTAAGAATGCACCTTTGCATATCATTATAATCTAATTAAGGTTACTTACCTCAATAGATTTTGTAAATCTTCCATTGTAGAAATGATGATGTACTAAAAGTTAGTTATATGTATGATAGACCTTAGACAAGTGAAAGAGGATAAAAATGAAGATATTCAAATCTAATTACGTCAGACGAATCTACCTAAATCAAAGACGGATCCAGGTATGGAAGATCCGTCGATCCGTGGGTGTCCAAAAATTAGACAGAACTCGATTTCCCATTATTTGGGCGATGGTGTTAACTTTTTAGTAATGAGAGAAGCTTATATATGTTATAAGGGTTCTCGGTTTGAATTTTTGGATTTGATGTCCAAGTTTTGATTATTACGTTGGAGTACTCGTGAAGTTCCCGATGAAATTTCTAAGTTGTCGATCCTACTTGGAGTGTATTATGTTTAGCTTTTATAGTTTGACTATAGCTAATAACATAAATATTTGAACACTTAGACTTAATAAAACATCTTCAATGCAAGTGTGAGTTGCAATTCGATGATTATTCTTTTCGTCTTACGATCGATTTCGTATCTTCATGTAATAACCGAAATTGGTTTAAACATTGATGTGTTACGAAAGCTTTAAATTTATAAGACTAGTTTTAACCAATTTTTGAACTAACACACGCGTAAAGTATAAACCCCTATTGGTAGCATAGATTTTAGGGTAAGACCAGGTCGTTCTACGGGATTGGTGTATCTAGAAAAAGTTGATTAGTTTTGGAAAAAGGTATCTTTAAATTTGTCACTTAATTCAAAGATAAATTGTAGAACGTATTTCAAGATTATAAAAGTGATGTTTTTTGAGAGACAAGAGAAATTAAGGATAAACTTG
>BQNB010180040.1:0-12716 GCA_026074375.1 Tanacetum coccineum | reverse complement strand
CATCAAGAGGGTTTCGAATCTATAATAGACGCACTAAAAAGATTATGGAAACCATAAATGTCAAGTTTGACGAGCTCACAATGATGGCTTCTGAACATAATTGTTTAGAATCCGAGCTTCAACGATTCATAAATCATAATTCATCAGCAAAAGAAATGAATACTCCATAAAAAGAAGATTTGGATAATTTGTTCGGTCTAATGTTTGAAGAATATTTTAAGAAGACATTTTTTGATACACCCATCAATTCCGCTGCACAACCAACTCAAATTCATGAAAACTCGCCTTCTACATCTTCAATTATTGTTGACGAACATGAGGCTCCTCCCATTGTGACTACATCTGATGAACAAACCTCTCTCCAATCTCTTTAACTGAGGCTGATGACTTCAATCAAGAAGATTCTGCTGATTTTGATGGCAATTCACAGTTTTGTTACATATAATCCTCCAAGTCCATGAGGAAATTGAGTCATCAACACGGCTCTAAACCATCAATGTGCATAAATTTCCACCAGTGGGAGTACAACCCTCACCAATTTGGACCAAGATCATCCTCTAGACCAGTTATTGGTGTCCTTCCAAACCTGTCAAGGACCCCACGGCTACACCACAGATTCTGAGTATGCATGTATGCATTAACGCGACAGCACTAATTGAACCAAAGAATATCAAAGAAGCTATGGCAGACCACAGTTGGATTGAGTCCATGCAAGATGAGTTGTATCAATTTGAGAGACTTCAAGTTTAGGAACTCATTCCACGACCAGAAGGAAAGAATGTTATTTCTCTCAAATTGCTCTGGAAGAACAAGTGTGATGCTGAGAATATTATAGTTCGGAACAAAACTCGTCTTGTGGCTAAAGGATACAAGCAGGAAGAACGGAAATCGATTTTGAAAGTCATTTGCTCCTAAGTTTGCTCGTCTTGAGGCTGTTCGGAGTTTATTGCCATGCTCATAAGAATATCATAAATCATTCAAATGGATGCCAAAATGGTTTTCTAATGGTCCTTTGAAAGAAGATGTCTATGTTAGCCAACCAGAAGGGTTTTATTGATCCAGAATTCTAGGGTCCACGTCTAATAGTTTGAAAAAAAGCTCGTATACGGTCTTAAGGCAAGCACCTCGTGCAATGGTAAACAAAGTGTCTCCTTCTTTTCTAATTAAACATGGGTTTACTAAAGGTATTATTGACCCGACTTTGTTCACACGACGTCACGGGGGAGACATATTACTTGTTCAAGTATATGTTGACGACATTATTTTTGGTTTAACAAATCCAGATTTTTCAAAACGTTTTGCAAACCTAATGAAAAATAATTTTGAAATGTCGATGATGGGTGAACTAAAGTTCTTTCTTGGACTTCAAGTTAATCAATCTCCCCGTGGCATATTCATAAGTCAGTCACAATGTGCAATTGAGTTGTTAAAGAAACATGGTCTAGATGAATGTGTCTCAATGAGTACACCTATGGCAACTGAGAGGCTGGATGCTGATTTACAAGGCACTCCTTATCGTCGTATGATAGGATGGCTTATGTACCTAACAGCCAGTCGTCCAGACATTGCTTTTGCTACTTTTGTATGTGCTCGTTATCAAGCATGTCCTACGATCAAACACCTCAAAGAGGTTAAACGAATCTTTCGGTACCTGAGACAATCCTATAACATAGACCTATGGTATCAGAAGGATTCCGGATTTAAACTAATTGCCTATTCAGACGCGGACCATGCAGGATGTAAAGATGATTGTAAAAGCACATCAGGAGGATTGTAATTTTTAGGTGGAAAGCTCGTGAGTTGGAGTTCAAAGAAACAAGATTGTACTGTGATGTCTACTGCTGAGGCTGAATATGTTTCCTTATCTGCATGCTGTGCACAAGTTATTTGGATGCGAACTCAACTGCTTAACTATGGATACAAGTACAATCGGATTCCGATGTACTGTGACTCCAAGAGTGCCATTGCTATCTCGTGCAATCCGGTCAAGCACTTTAAGATTATTCATATTGACATCTGGTGTCATTTTATTAAAGAACATGTTGAGAAGGGTACTGTGGAAATTTACTTTGTCGGGATAGAATACCAACTTGCGGATCTATTTACTAAAGCGCTTCCAAAAGAACGCTTTGAGTATCAGGTTCATCGCATTGGTATGAGATGTATGACTCCAACTCAATTGTAAAGCCTGACAAAGTTATCTTCTTGAAAAGATCATACATCAAAAATATGTAAATAAATTTTTCAAAAACCAAAGAAAAAATTGAAATATTCAAAATTCCAAAAAGATTTGTCATATTATATATATATATATATATAATAAAATAATTTAAAAGATCATATGATTAGATTTATGATTCCAAATTTTTTATAAAAAGCTTTCAAAAGAAAAAACAGAATCATAATCTAAGGGGGAGTACTTGAAACTTTTCATTCACATACATCATTTCGAAAATAAAATAAAAACAATGATCTCTCAAAGAGACTGAATTTGAAAAACGTTATAGTTTTAAGGGGGAGTTTTTATTTAAAAACTCAAACATCTTCATTTTCGGACTAAGTATTTTACATGATTTCATTTCAAGGGGGAGGTTTTGAAAATGTTTCAATATACACAAAGGGGTAGTTTTTGAAAATTTGAACAACAAAATTTGCGAAATAAATGATTAAAATCAAAAATGAAAACCACAGGGGCTAAAAGTGTCATTTTTCAAACAAATATTCGGTGGCTATAAAAGGAGGAAAAATTTTCTATTTTACTTTTTATAATTACCGAGTCTTATTGTCGAGTTTGAGTAGAAAATTAAAGCACCTCTTTCGAGTTCATTACAACGATTACAACTACTTTTCTTACTCAAACGTAAGTGGATATGATTTGTGGTTCAAATAATACATGTATTTGCATTATCGAGTTTAAACTCGGTAATATTTAGGATTACCGAGTTTGTTTTTTATCGAGTTTATGCAACAAGATTGAATTCAAGGACGATAATAAACAATGTTTATGTAGAAATAAGTGATAAATAGCTTAGGAATGGTTAACTAGTCGCTGAAATTGAAATTCGGAAGTGTACGGTGTCTATTTTAATTACTCTATTTACTAGTTAAACCTATGCTATGTACGTTGTCTAATGATATGGGTGTTTTCAGCTTAAGAGACTGGCACAGGTTTGGTGGAAACAAATATCAATTCAATAGACAATAAACACAAAAGAAGAAGATTAGAAGATAGAAAAGCGGTACAAGCCAAATGATAGAAAACTGTATTAGCCATATTAAATCCGGTTCAATGCTGGTTTGTTTGTTTTAGTGAAATGATTTACTTATCTCGAAGCGGCATATCATTCTTAAGACTTAGGCGGGACATCATCCTAAGACCTAGACACGATTAATCCTATCACAATTAACGCATCCACATAAAGCATCCTTTAGTTTAATTATAAGCTATCTTAGAAAATTAAAGCAGTGGTGAACTTGTTAAAACCCTAGCCCAACGGGACTTTACCCACTTATTGTTTGAAGGTGTTTTATATACTGGTAGTCCACTATTCCAATCTTTATTAGTCAATTAAGAGCATGATTTTTGAAACATAAACGGGTCACCTACCGGTCCAACTAAGCTCATAATTTAACGACAAACACAGAACGTTATTTAGATTACTTTGTATGTATCACTAGATCCAGTTGAATGATAGGTCAAGCTTTGATCACGACTCAATAGAATACATCGTGTAAATTTTACTCTCTTAATCGTTCGATTTTAATTGTTTGATTACGCTTGTATAATTACAATGCTTGTGGGCTAATACCCTCAGGTATTAGCCATCTTAATGAAAGTTCAATGTTAGGTTTGTTTTAAAATCGATTTCTTAATTTATCGTTGATTGTTTATTTATGTTTATCACCTTATACTTGTTTATGTGTTTGAATATGATATTGCACACTGAAAACTAATTTTTGAGTCTTCTATTTATAGTGTTTGAAAAAGACTCGATACGCCGTATCTGGCAAGGTCGATATGGCGTATTGGGCTGGATTCCTTAGAGTGTGCGCTACGTTCAAATCAATCAGTGATATCATTTCCAATTTACTTGATTTACTGTATCTTCGAATAGTTATCTTCACGGATACGGCGTATGTAGACAGCATGGATACGCCGTATTGGGAATTGGTCAAACGCGTTTTCTTGTGAAGTCTTGGCGCAGATACGCCGTATCTCTTTAGTTGTATACGGCATATTGGTGAATATTTTAGCAATTTTCCATATATCTTCAATTTTGGTTCCAAATTTTATCGCGCCTTTTATACTTGTCCTTCACAAAACACTCCTGAATTACTCCATTTATCAACTTTAAAGCAATTAAGTACCAAATAATGCAATAATTAAATAAAAGTGGGCAAAACAGATGGGATAAATTATACAATAAAGTGACGTTATTTGATGTCATCAAATATCCCCCCACTTGTATCCTACTTATCCTCAAGTAGACTTTTTGGAAAAAGCATTTAGTTTACGAAAATGTGTCCCCAACCAAAGTTTTGAGGTTATTCGTTAAGGCATCTGTTTTGTCCTAATCACCTGTATCTCAGCAGGTTAACCGACTCCTCATAAATATGAAATGAAAACACTCATATCACTCAACTAATCTAGGTTCAACCATTTAAGGAGTACCTCAATTTCTCGGTCGTGTTACTTCGAGCACGTGGCAAGATACACATCTCCACCGCTAAAGCTAGGGAAGAACAAGTTCAAAAGATAAATTGGGTTAAGAAGGCTTAGGGTTGATCATTCAACAGTCCTTTACCATAAGTACCACACTAACAAGGCAGTTGTATTGTACATACACGGCCGTAATGACGGAATAGACGTATACGATCCAAACACATCCCCGTTCGTGTTTAACTAGCGGTTAGGATGAAGAACGATATAGGGTAGGGAACTTTTAACTTTCACCGAAAGTCGTCATCTAACAAGGCAGCTGAGACATGCATACATGGCCGTAACGATGGATAGACATGCATGCTCGAACAAGTCCTCGTTCGAGTAGACATTAAGGTTAGTTGCTAGGAAAGGGAAGTAAAATGGGTGTTAAAAAAAATTCACAAAATAAATAGATTAAGCCAACAAATAAGGTACGGTTGCTAGTAAATTTCTCCCGATCGTTCCATGACAAAGACTCAAACATATAATATGGTGTAGAAAAAGAAAGGAATGGCTCAGCAAGTTGTTCTAGGGGATTTTACTCTAAAAATGAGAGTAATCAAGGGTTACACGGGTTTAACTAACCAGTGTGGTTAGTTATTTTACGACATGTAGGCTATTTGGTTTAATCCTAGAAATTTATAAGTTGAACATGTTCCTCCATCTAAATCCATAGTACTAATCATGGCGGTCTTGAGTGATATACCAGGCCAAGTTTTAAAGTCCACTACATCACCGGCACACTTATAATTTTGTGGAATTTTAGTAAACAATTAGAAACAGAATAGGCTTAATTTACACAATATGTATCAAGGGTTATAGTGCGCTAGGTAATGTAACTAGTGATTTTTACAAAAGTCATGCTAAAAAAAATAAATTTGGCCGTTTTTAAGCACTTTGCATGTTATTTTGTAAAAAAGAAGACAAGTACGTTCTAATTCTCCACCCCCCTACTTAAATTATACAACATCCTCGTTGTATAGATAAAACAATAGAATTATAAAGGTAAATAGAATTAGAACGGAAAACTCCCTGATGTTTTGCTCGTGATAATTCTCCAAGATGATTCCTTGAGCAAAAAGCGTGTTGACTAGGGCTTCAGAATGCCTAGATAAGTTCAACACATGTCTTTTTCAGATTATACCATATCATAGTTTCATCAAGGTCCTGCATAAGAGATTAGAAGACAAGTGCAAATTCTATCTCGCTACACTGGTACAAGAAAACAATTAAACACACAACTGTACATGGATCAATACGCCGTATCCCAAACCCTAGGATACGCCGTATGGTTCCTGTAGAAACAATTAAATTATTGGAAATTAAATATTTAAGTTTTAAAAATGGATAACGTCCAGATACGTCTATACGCCGTATCCAAAGGGGTTCGATACACCGTATAGAGTGTCTGGGAAGACAGACTCGTGCAATAAACAATTAAAATGCGACAAACAATTAAAATGACCGGGTTGTCTTCGGGAAGCACTTTTGTTTCAGTTGGTCTTTAAGTTTGACCTTTTTCCTCTTTAAGCAATGGTTTTGGGATTTTGAACTTGTAATGAGTCGTGTTACTGAACTTACTGCCAGTCTTGATTCGTGTGTTAGGATCTAGATGATATAACGAGAAGTAGATTTAGGATTCAAGTTTTTAGGGCTCGGTAAAATTTTTTTGTTTGTGGAGGTAAAAGTGTATGTGTAAAACGATCTGACGTATTAGCTGGGTTTTTATACCCACGCTGGATACGCCGTATAGGGATTTGTCTGATACGGTGTATCAGACATTAAATTGATACGATGTATAGGTATACCTAAATACGCTATATAGAGACCACCTTTTTCAAAGTTTTAAAGAAAGCGTACCTTGGCCTCTGCAATTTTTGTATGAGGACCATCCTTGTAATACCGCTTAGGGTCGAACGGAATGCCAAACAACACATACACATTTATAATGAGAAAGAATAGTATTCCGTTCACGTAATAATTCCAAATCACGATATTTACTTTTAAGTTTATGACAAAACTTCTTGTTCCAAAAGTTTTAATGATTTTATCGTGACTTGTTTAAAAAAGCCCATTTCCCCCATATGTAATTTCATTACCCTCTAAAGATTGTATTATATCAATATTGTTATCATCATTGTCTTTTATCGATTTTGAATCATCGGGATGATTAATGTTGAATAGATCATTAAAGTGCGCATCATTCTCTTCATCATATCCGGACAATGATGTTTTATCATTTAAATTAAATTCATCGATATGTTTATGGTTTACAATTGGTTCAGTTAAATAATCTGATTTAGACGTTTGACCATCATTGTAAACAATGGCTGGAAATTCATGTTCAAAATCCTTAAAGAAGTCTAAATCATCAAAATAATCGACAGTAGGGTTGGGTGAAGAAGGTATTTCGTTATTATCATTTTCCGAATCCGTTTTTAAATCATTGACAGAAACTATTTTATATGAAAATGAATTTTCATCAAAAATTACCGTGTAGTCTTCGTCGTCAGATTCGTCTAATGATATTATGAAATCTGTCATGTTTTCGTTAGGAGGACATACAGTGGGCTCAGACTAGAGTGCTGTTAATGTATTATCAAAGACTATGGCTGAGAATTCAGTTTCGAAGTCAATGAAACAGTCGTCCTCATCTTCATAGTTTTTAAGTTTCTCGAACATGGCAGTTTGCCAATTAAACGTTCGACCGTGTCTTCGAGCTTTTTCTTCTTCAAGTCTGATATATTCCTCCATGGTGATATTTGAGTCGTCCATTTTTACCTGTTATTAACTTGCAATAGAGAAAAAGGTGAAACAGACTTATAAGTTGTATTCAGTAGACTGGATACGTCGTATTGATCTATGCAGGAATTAAAACACACAATGCAAATAAATACAAACATAATTTAAATAATTAAATTACACTAAACAAAATTAATTAATGGTTAGAAATACTAATAAGAATAAGGTTTGTTAACTTTGCATCTCCACTAAGCGATTTTGAGAAGACGTGCAATCGTAGTTTTCATTTTATTTCACATAGGATCTTTAATCCATTCGGTTTTTTGAGCACCTTTGTAAATGTGGTCAATAACGTCCTCTATCCATGGCCATTGAAGGCGTTATCCTGTAATATTTTCAAGAATTCATCACCAATCTCTAGTTTGGAATTTGTGATCATTGGTGAGTTAGTATGCGCATCATCCCACTTCTTTGTGTCGTTGAAGCTTACCATTGTCCAGAGTCGTAACCAGTAATTGATACTTTCTCAAAAATAGAGGAAAATGTTAGTAGGACAATGAAGTTTTAAACGCGATGCTTTTCAAATTGTTGTTGTATCAGATAACAGATACGCCGTACTCAATTAGTCTGAAATACAGCCATATAGTCGCTGTTGAATGCATACATACCGTATTGAGTTCTCAAAATGAGCCGTATTGTTTAAAAAACAGATACGCCGTTTAGGCTGTATAATTCAATACGCTGTTCTGGGTAGAAGGTTTATATCTCGTATCCAACGGTGGAAATACGGCTACAGAGTGATCAGTCAGAACAGAATACTATTAAAAATGATTAAATGCGAGAATTTAAACACACAATGTGAATAAATACTAACAGAATTAAATAATTAGAATACACTAAACTAAATTAGTTAATGGTTAGAAATACTAATAAGAATAAGGTTTAATTAATTCACTCCCCGGTAGCGGCGCCAAAAACCTGATGTGCTGTCGTGTAGGGTCAATTATTTGATTATCAAGTTTTAAATTTATATTTAGCCGACAAACCTAAAACAACACTTTTAACGAGCAATGTACCCGGTCAAGATGGAGTTCGCGGTAAGTAGGGTGTCAAACACTGAAGTGGAACATAATCCTATATTCTATCAGTATTTTAATTAGTCTATTTACTGGTTAAACCTATGCTATGTACATTGTCCTAATAATGGGGGTTTCAGCTTAGAAACTGCACAAGTTTTGGTGAAACAAATATCAATTCAATAGACAATAAACACAAAAGAAGATAGAATTTAGAATAAGAAAAGCGGTAAAAGCAAATGAATAGAAATTGTATAGCCATATTAAAAAAATTTTAAATTCCGAATCAAAATGATGTTTGTTTGTTTTTAGTGCAATGATTTACTTTTGCTCGAAGCGGCATATCATTCTAAAGAACTTAGAGCGGGACATCATCCTAAGACTAGAACACGATTTAATCCTTCATAATTAACGCAAAATCGCAATAAGCTCTTTATTTAATTTAATCTATCTTAGAGAATAAAGACAGTGTGATCCTGTTAAAACCCAAGAGCCAACGGGACTATAACCCCACTTATTGTTCGACGGTTTTTTTATAACTATATAGTCCACTATTCCAAGCTTTATCAGTCAATTAAAGAGAGATTGCATAACATAAACGGGTCACCTACCGGTCCAACTAAGCTCATAATTTAAAGATAAAGACAGAACGTTATTTGTGATCCTATTGGTCCAGTAATATGAAACACGATATGGAGATCTATCCCGGTATCTAGATTACTTGATCTGTATCACTAGATCCAGTTGAATGATAGGTCGCATATTCAAACACATAAACAAGTATAAGGTGATAAACATAATTAAACAATCAACGATAAATTAAGAAATCGATTTTAAAACAAACCAAACATTAAACTTTTAGTAAGATGGCTAATACCCGAGGGTATTAACCCACAACCATTGTAATTATACAAGCGTAATCAAACAATTAAAATCGAACGATTAAGAGAGTAAAAATTACACGATGTCTTCTATGGAGTCGTGATCAATGCTTGACCTTGGTGGCTGATCTTCTCTTCTAAAATTCATCTTTAATGAGTATGGTATAAGGAATATGATATTGCACACTGAAAACTCGTTTTTGAGTCTTCTATTTATAGTGTCTGAAAAAGACTCGATACGCCGTATCTAGCAAGGTCGATACGGCGTATTGGGCTGGATTCCTTGGAGTGCGCGCTACGTTCAAATCAATCAGTGATATCATTCCCAATTTACTTGATTTACTGTATATTCGAATAGTTATCTTCATGGATACGGCGTATGTAGACAGCATGGATACGCCATTTTGGGAATTGGTCAAACGAGTTTTCTTGTGAAGTCTTAGCGCAGATACGCCGTATCTCTTTAGTTGGATACGATATATTGATGAAATTTCAGCAATCTTTAAATATCTTGTTTTGGCTCCCAATTATGCGCCTTTTAGCTTGTCTTCACAAAACACTCCTGAATTACTGCATTTATCAACTTTAAAGCAATTAAGTACCAAATAATGCAATAATTAAATAAAAATAGGCAAAATAGATGGGATAAATGATACAATAAAGTGACATTATTTGATGTCATCAGGGAGCTAAAAGATAGTTTTAATTTGACCCTCTTTCTCGATCATGACTAGGAGTAGCAACACAAAAGTGTTCACACCTTTCGCCAACCCCGAAAGGCAATTTCGGAGCAGAAAAGATATCACACCCATAGCGGTCCACAACATTTATTCCTTCTATGAATCTGAATCGTCAGAATCAGAGTTAGAAGATTTAAATGAAATCGACATCGAAACACTTACGCTTGAACAATATCTGGCTCTAAATCGTAATAACTCACAAGTAGGGGTAAAAAGACCTGGGATTGAAAAGAACATCGTTTTTACGTGAGAACACCTTCTCTGGAGGAAACATTGAAGATGCTATGGAACACTTACGAAAAATCTTGGAGATTGCCAGTTTATTCAACACACCTAGCATTTCGGGAAATGACATAATGCTGCAAACTTTCCCTTAACTCTTACAGGAGCAGCCAAGAGATGGTTAGGAAGAACTTCATCCGACTTACTGAAAACCTAGGATGAATTAAAACAGGTCTTCATCCGAAGATTCTTCCCACCTTCCGTAAGTTTTAAACAAATAGGAGAAATTTACAATTTTCGATAAGAAGAAGGCAAAATCCTGTACCAGACATGGGAAAGATTTAATGACCTCCTCTTTAAGTGTCCATTTCATGATCTAAATGAATATCAAAAGGTAAACACTTTTTACAAAGGCCTAAGTTTTCACACACGTCAGATCTTGGATTCTCGTGGCTTAATTACAGGGTTAACTGTTGTCTACTGAGGCCTTGGAATCGATTCAAAAGATAGTAGAACATTTGCATAGATGGCACAGAGAGGAAAGTGATAAGAAAAAAACTCTTTGAGTACTATCACTAATAAACTCAAAAATCTAAATCATGATATGAACAATCTTAGGGAAAACATTCATAAAATCAACCTAAATCCAATATGGAATTCCACCACGAAGAGGTAAAAAGTATGAGGACAAGGGAAGCTAGACAAATCAATCAAAATTTCACTTACCCTTTCGATAATCTTAAAGAAACATTCAAACAATACCTGGAAGAATCACGTAAAAGACAAAATGTACTAGACAAATGGATGCAAAACTTCATGGAAAACACAAATAAAAACCTCCAAATACACGAATCAACCATTAAGAAACTCGAGAAAAAAGTTGTTCACCTTGCCCATGTTTTAGCTGATCAAAAAGGCAACGCACCAGTCATGAATGATATTCCTTATGCCTCAACTTCTGTACAACAAGAATGCGCAATGAAATTAGAACCTCCTCAGGAAACGTCCAAAATGGAAACTTTCTCTGAAAAGGTAAAAAAGTGCATTATGGAAACTCAAGCTAACGAAGAAAAACTTCTTAAAAAACTAGAAAGCGAGCCGGTCAACACTACCTTAGTAAATGATATTCGAAAAAAACCAGAATACACCCGACATTTGGAGGAGTTGGTTTCAAATAAAATTCAAATTGAGGAATTATCCATGGTGAAAGTAAATGCCCGATGCTCTGTTGTGTTGCAAAACGAGCTTCCTCCCAAAGAAAAAGATCCAGGAAGTTTTGTTTTACCATGCATCACTGGCAATATTACGGTTAGCAATGCTCTTGCTGATTTAGGGGCTAGTATTAGTGTAATGCCGTTTTTGATGTTTAAACGCTTAGGTCTTAGGAACTCAAAACTGGTTAATATTGTAATCAAAATGGCAGAAAGATCCATGCAATCTCCAAAAGGGATAGTTGAAAATGTTCTAGTAAAAATTCATAAGTTCATCTTTCTGGTAGACTTTGTTATTCTCAACATCGTCAAAGACAACAAAGTTCCAATAATCCTGGGAAGACCCATGTTGGCTACTGCACATGCTAGAATAGAAGTATTTGGAGGAAAAATCTCGTTAGAAGTTGTAAAATAACAAGTTATCTTTAACGCCAACGAAGGAGCTACCCCTGTAACTGTTTCGCCTGTCTGCGTAGTTAAAGATTTCGATGTAATTGATAACATTGAGGGATCATACGATTTGGAAGAGTTTCTAATGGATGATGACCTCAACAGGGACTTGCAAACCTTTCTCCAGGATAATAACCTATTTCCAAATTATGAAGATCCTGGAGCTAACCCTCCTTCCCTAAATAAATCTCCAAGTGGAAATTGGAACCCAGTTGAGGAATTTTAAGATTCTGACGATAACCTTGGTATTGGAATAGACGATTTCGTTGCAATAGACGATCTATGGGATGACCTAGATCCTAGATCCTTAACGAGTGAGCAACCCTTAAAACCAGAATTTCTCAGCATAGGAATTAGAGTTAATAGATACAACCCTTATAATCTTCAGATTACTTGCAAAATAGGGTTTCTTAACTTCAACCCTTACATTGACCCAATTTCCCCATTTAATATAATGTCTAGTGCAGCTTACAACTCTATTATTAAATAGGAACTCATTTACACAGGAAATAACATTGTCAGGAAGGCAAAGAATCTGCAGGTGTTCATCATATGCACCTCCTTTTTAACCGACTTCATTATTCTATATAATGTGAACAAATTTGTTGAAAAAGGGCTAACAGAGGTAATATTCGATAAACCTTTCAAAGATAAAATTGGATTAGAGGAAGATATAAGCAAAGGAATTATTT
>BQNB010180038.1:0-12716 GCA_026074375.1 Tanacetum coccineum | reverse complement strand
GTCCTTTTAGTTATGAATTTCAGAAAGTTACGATATATACCCCTTGCATGGAATACTTTTGTAAAACAAATCCAAAATGCCATGCAAGCTTATTTTAAGTTTCTAAATGACATTTACAGGTTATGGATTATTAATATAAGCTAAAATATGAAGGTTTAACATAACGAAAGTTTAAAATAACGATTCGTGAAGCTAGGACTCAAAACAGGTCAAATTAGGGTTTCAAAACGTAAACGCGCAGGTTTTAAGTTTAAATTCATTCAATAATTAATAAAGTGGTTATTTTAACATTAGTTAAGCATGCTAGGATAGATTATAACAACATTTAACCATTATAACACTTAGTTTTAAGATAAACATAAGATTAGGGTTTCGGGCCTACGGTTTTGGATCAAAATGGAAAATGAGCATGAATTGAGTTATGAAACTTTAACAAGAGTTTATTTAGGAATATATGAACATTATAAGAGTGTAATAGCAGGTATGAAGTTGATAGAACCTGGTTTTGAGCTTCAAGGAGCAAAAATGGTGGAAATGGGACGTTTCGGGTAGTATTTCCACTCGTATGCCTTGTATCTTGTTCCTGGGGCTTCAAATCTTCAAATCTTCACTTGAATGATATTCTTAGATGATCCTAGGATCATAAGGAGCAGAGAAAGGTTGCTCACTTGGGTTATAGATAAGAGAGTTAGGTGCAAGTTTGAATGAGGGGTTTGTACCTCTATTTATAGTCGAATGGGATGAGAGGACTAAGGAAACTCTTGAAATCTGTTCATGGACATGTGTAGGAGCTAGCTACTGATGTGGGAGGTCTATGGTGTGAGTTGGGAGGTCTAGAAACTAGAGTGGAGGGGTTGGAGGCCTTAGATGATGTCGCGGCAGCTGTTATGGACAAAAAGGCGCTCATGTGGGCTTCAATTTGGAACCAAAAAAAGGAAAAAAACTAAAAGCCCAGGTTAAAAAGGTAAGGCTTAGGAGGGTCCAAGTACTAGTAACGGAGGTGCTTGCACATGGGTTGAGTTTTAAATCGGTTAAAATAAGCATAAACCAGCCGCGGGTCTGATTTGGGCTTATAGGGTTCAAATTCTTATTATTGGCTTATATTTCATGGGTATTGATCAAGAAATGATTAATACATGATCTCAAGGTTTGTATTAGGGCTTATCAATGGAAAATAGCAAGTGGTTTGGGTTAAAACGGGTTGAAATTGAGTAAATAAGGTTGCGGGTTCATATAGGGCTCGTTAGGGTTTCTTTGACTTTTCTTGGCTTATAATTCTTGTGTAATGGATCAAGGTTGATAGAATATTGATCTTAGGCATTGTATAAAGTATTATTAATGAAATTTGATTGGTGGTTTAAGCTAAAATGGGTCGAAATAGAAAGAGTAAGCCGTGGGTTGAATTAGGGCTCGTAATGGGTTCAGTAGGGTTTTCTAAGCTTCAATCTTTTGTTCATGGCTAAGATAAAGATAGATAATGATTTGTAAACTCATTTTATGAGTTTACAATAGCTCTTAGTTGATTGTTCAGGATTAAAATGATCAAAAATGAGTAAACGGGTCAAATGATCCATTTAGGTACGTTTAGGGTTTCTCGGATTCAATTTTTGTATAAATGATATGAGATGATGAGGTAATGATGAAATAGGATTGTAATTGTTGTAAAATAAGTTATTACAACTTATTTGAGGGTTGGTTTAGGTTTATGATGAATAAAAATGAAGAAACAGGTCATGGTTTAGTATTTAGCTCGGGTTAGGGTTTCTGACTTTTGAATTAGGGTTTTAAGAGTAAAAATGTGTATGAAAGCTTATGAATAGAATAATTAGGGTTCACACATTGTATATTGAGTGTAGTAGCTTGTACACAAGTGGTGATGAAGAAACTAGAATGAAAACGGAGGTAAAACGGCTATTTTTAGATGTCGTGCATTAATGACTTGTACATTATGTATTAGAGACTTGTACCTTTCTTTGAAGAGAATGTATATTCATATGAAATGTTATGTTACTTGTACATATGCTCTAGTAGCTTGTACATTCGCTTTAGATATTAATCTTTCATGAGATTAGGGTTTAGAGGTATACGATAACAATTTAAAGCCCGTTTTGATATAACGTTGCGAATGATACATTATAGGAATAATGTACTTTGCAAAAAGGATATGATGATGTTATGATGTTTTCTTGACATATATGAAGACAGGATAGCCATAGATAGGTTGCGTGAGCTCGTCTACTTTAGTTATGTAAGTTACATGACATACTGAGATATTGACAACGCAAGTAATGTAATAAAGAGAAAAATTTCCCCGTACAATTGTGATAGTAGTAAAATAGGTTGATGAAAATTCTGGGGTTGTTATGGGAGTACCCCCGTTTGACAATGCAGCCCAAACAACAAAGTCAAACCTATCCATTCAGGATAAGTACCGTTTTAGAGCTTAAATTTTGAACACTATAAAAACAAACCCGCTGCTCTAGACCTCTAAACCCTAAACATATCCCTAAATCCCGTCAATAATCTTAATTCCTCTTATTCAAATGGGTTGATTTTTCAAAAAAAAAATCAATACCAAATACTCACAATCAAATCCTTACTCGTATCTACCCGCATAAATTATATTTTGTTGAAACCAATTTCTGATAACTCTTCTACTTAAGCTATGAAGTTGCTACTCACCATCGATGCCGAAGTGAAGATGTCGACGGAAGGTTCGCCGGGAACTTGGAGAATCAGGGGCGGCACATGAACCTGACACAGCGAGGAAGTAAGCTGATGAAGTGAGCAACAGTGAATAATCAATGGAGGTGGTTCTAGATAAATATATAACGTCGGTTAAGAAAAAAACAAAGAAGACAGTAATAGCGAAGACATAATTGGGCGAGAACATTTAGCCCATGTAATTGAGGAAATAACTCATAGTCAAAACGACTGCGTTTTTGACTGAAAATGAGTATATTTATAATTGAGAAGATTAAAAAAGAATCTTAGCCTTTAATCTCATCAAACCTACTAAAGGGTATGATGAGTATTTAAAATTTGTATTCTTTTTCATGTTAAACAACATTAATAATATACATATTTCTCTTTATAATTCAAATATCAAACGATATTTTCCTTTCTTCCATCAAAAGCATTAACGTCAATTTATATTTTAAAAAGCCCTCAACCTTGTCATTAATGAGAATTGCTACATCCACAAAATAATTTTCATAAAATTTTCACAAGATGACATGTATCCAATCAAAATCTTTTTAGTTATTTCTCTTTCTTCTTTTTTGATTAGTATCTCCCTATTAATGCATGTCACATAATTTTGTGAAACTTCTTTTGTGAATCTTTTTGTGGATGTAGCATCCCTCGTTATTAATTATTATGTAACTTTTGTTATCCAATGATTCACATAGTTGATTATGATTCAATTGTTTAGTTTACAGCTCTAGAAATCATTTATATTTTTTTTAGCTAACCGAAACTCATAACAAGAAATTTCATATTTTTACCCATAAATCATTTATGAATCATTATCATATTAACATACAATGATCCATATAATTTTTTCAAATTATTAAATCATTAGTATATCAATATTCAATGATTCTATTTGAAGAACACTTGTTTAATGTTGATTCACTAACCATATATGATTCAAAATAACTAATAACTTTTGTAATGATTCACTAATCTTTTATATAATATAATAATTACATCATTTCGAAGTTTTGTGTGAAATTTGATCTTATAAAATAAAAAATTGGACAAATCAAAACGCTTGATTTTGACACGTAGGTAAAATCGTGCGATCTCATTGGTTAAAAAAAGTTAAAATTGTATCAATTTGGGTTAAAATTGAAAAAATTGGTGGAGAAATTTGATTGAGAAAAAAAAGACATAAAAATATGGGAGATGATTTGCACACTCCTCTAATTGATCGGGACACTCAAAAGTATTGTGTGTTGACATTTATATCCCTAGATCACATCTACTCATGTTCATCACTACAAGGGTATAAATGTCAACATACAACACTTTTGAGTGTCCCAATCAATTAGAGGAGTGTGCAAATCACCTCTCTAAAAATATAGGTGTCAAATTAATGAAAAACAAAATTTTTAAAAAATATGTGGTAATTAATAAAATTTTAGTGGTTAAATTTTAAATAAATTATATCGAGTTAAGTTAAACTTAAAATTTTTCATATATTTTAATAACTTTAAAAAATAAACAAACACCCCCTTAGACTTTTTACCTTCTAGACTTTATACTTTAAAAATACAACTTATATAGAATCTATTTAAAATTTAAACTCGCATATTGTGTACTTGATATATAAATTTGAACAATAACATCAACATCAACACTCATGTGAGTTAAACAAAGTTAAATCTTTCATCCAACAAAATCTTTACAAAATATTAATCGATATTAACAAAGTTAAATATTTACGCTATCGAGACACTGGGTCACGGTTCAACCGGGTTTTTCGAAAAAAATCCGCCTTCCTGTCACCCGACCGGTTCACCGTTCACCCGGCGGTTCACGGTTCACCCGACCGGGTCAACCGGGGTTTAAAACACTTATATAATACATAAGGAATTTTTTATGTAAAACCACATGCATAATAATTACTAGTTGTATTAATATCACAATTACAAAAATCAAACATGAGAAATTTTTCATATTCCTGTATATTAAACAAAAAATTTAAAATAAATTTAATTAATGCGTAAGCTCTATGCGTGCATTATAAATAGTTTAATTATATGATGTTCAATAATCACATTTTGATTCATTTACTTTAATATGAGTCAAAAGATAAAAATAAAAAAGCGATGATTCACTATCCCAAAAATAATTTACAAAAGACACACACATTATCCTAAATGGTAAAAAATGCCCACTTCGTTGTATAATTTTCTATTCCGAATAATTTACGAAAAACACGCGCACATTATTCCAAATCGTTCGCTATATAAAACTATTATCTAATGATTCGAAAACAAATTGATAATGGATTAGTGAAAAAAAAATACGTGAAAATATTAAAGAAAGGGTAAAATTCATAAATGCTTAATGTACTTTTAAAAAAGACTCATTCTACATACTATACTTTTTTTATTGTTATTATTCTTATCCAACTCAAGTTTTTTTTTCATTACACATACTTTATATAAATTTTAGTATGTGTAATGAAAAAAAATCTAGAGTTGGATAAGAATAATAACAATAAAAAAAGTATAGTATGTAGAATGAATCTTTTTTTTAAAAGTACATTAAGCATTTATGGATTTTACCCTTAAAGAAAAGTGAATCATACGTTTAATAATAACTTTTCTTGTAGTTATTTATTTTTTGAATTCATGTTAATCTGAATCATTATTATTTGATTGAACAAAAAGAACAACCAATGATTCATTAAATAATTTATATGGAACTAATAAATGATACATTAAAATCAATTGATGGAAAAAACGATCAGAGCATGGTCGACTTTAACTTTGAGAAAGAAATGGGTTAACACTGTGTTCTCGAGTTCTAGTTAAGAAAGAAAATGAAAGAAAGTGAAAATGAAACGGCCCATGTTGTGTTCTCGAGTATTACTTAAGAAAAGAAATGGAAGGAAATTAAAAGAAATGTAACGTTATTTTGATGATTAGGGAAGGAAAGTGTTTCCTCCCAATTTTGAGAGGAAAATGTTTCATTTCCTTTTCTTTCCTTTTCTTTAATGAAATAACTCAAGAACACAGTGTAAGTCCATAAATAGGTATCGAACTCTCAGAAAATTTCTGCCTTAGGTCATGAACTTTGGAAAGTACCAATATAAGTAACAAAACTTATTATGACTTGTTAAAATATGTAATGTTACCGTTTTGATTGCCACATCAGCAAAATAAATAAGATTTAATTTATTAATACTCTTATTACCTGTGACTCTGGGAGGGGCAAAAAAGTCACAAAATACACCAAATTAACCAAAAATACAAATTTTGTACATTGAATAGTAAAGAATAATGTTCGATACATATAGAAACAATGAGTAGCAAGTATAATACATTTAGACGCCATTAGCCCTAATACATTTGTACTATCTTCGTCTCATAATTATTGTCCACTGTTGATTTTTGAGGTCTTTATTTTGCAACTTTGACATTGATTATTATTTTTTTGTTATATAAAACTTGATGCAAAATGTATGAATGAATTGTGTTTTAAATATATTTTCATTCGTGTAATTTTTATCAAGTATTATATAACATAAAAAAAATATTTAGGTTAAAGTTGAAAAATAAAGACTTCAAAAGTTAACACTGAACAATAATTTTGGGACGGATGTAGTAATAAGTATGCGCTTAAGGGTATGTTTGGCGCGGAGCGGTGTGGAGCTTTTTGGGCGGTGTGCGGTGAGCATTTTGATTTTTAACGATCGTTTCAAATGAACGATGAGCATTTTAATTTTTAATGGTCGTCTGGCAAAAAAGCGGTGAGCTGTGACTATCTTTTGAGAAAGTTAATTATTCAATGCTTGTTTAAGAAGTTGTGGCAAATGAGCTGTGAACTGTGATAATTTAGTTTGTGTTTTCGTGTTATCTGGCTATGGATGCATCAGTAGAATATAACTATGTTGTTATTTGGCCACAAATGAAGGTTGAATATAACCATGTTGTTGTCTTCTACGTAAATAACATCTGACCATTTTACATATATAGTCATGTTCTGTTTAAATATGTATATGTCATTTTACACATTTATAATTAAGGTGGTGTTTGATTTTAACTTAATTGACTTAATATGAAAAAAAACTGAATTTATTAAGTCATATGAAAATTATTTGTTTATGACTTAATAGAAAAAGATGACTTAAAATATAAAGTGATAAAACTGATGGTGTTTGCATTAAGTCGTCTGTAAATTAAACACGAGTTAATGAAAATATTAAACAAACGTGCCCTTAAGCTACATATGTTACCAAACGTTTTTGAGAAAAACAACTAGTGTTCACGGTTTTTGCTCACAGACACTACTCACCGTTATTGTTTATTGCTCACTACTACTGTTTAATGTTAATGTTATTTTTAACAAACACACCCAAGTCACATGAGTAGCTTCATATTCTCTATCCTCGCATATTCAATCTTTATTTATTATTCAACTATTGACTCTGTCACTTGTCTAGTAAAAGCATTACATCATAAACTTAATTTATCATATAATTACTTTAGAACAACACATTTAAAGTTGGTTGAATATTTTAGACAATTTTGTTGCAGTTCAAGCATGCTATGTATATTCTACCTTGGTTACAGTAGCTAATAGTATGGATGATTTAACTTATGATTTGCAACAAAAATAAATTAATGGAGTATACTTTACAAAAAAAGAGATTGCATATGTATAAAACTTATATTTATTTAATATTAGTTATATGTTACTTGCCAAATATAAGTGATTTGGTCGAGTTGATGTGTGCATCCTAAGTTAGTGAATAATCTCAGGATATAAGTAGGCTCATTTTTTTGTTCCTTTTCGAATTTAGCTTTTCTAAGGTGGGGGACCATTGGAGGAGCGTTTTCGATAGAGATGCGGTCAACGAGCTGAAATTCGGCAAGATTAAAGGTTTTTCGGAAACAAATATATTTTGCGGCAACAAAATTTCTGTGGCGGATTTGGCTGAAATTCGCATGGTCACTCGGAAACGACCTAACGGGCAAGGCTCACTTGTGAGCTGTGTCAGTTTTTGGCCTTTCGGGGTCGTTTAGGGCCTCAAAAGAGCGTTTTTCTGTTTTATAAGGACGTTTTTGGGTAAAAGGATGTATACATCATTTTAGACGTGCGCAAACCGGTTAACCGGTTCGGTTCGGTTTCATTTGTACCCATGCTTATCTGTATCTTGTGACTTGTACCCATGCTTATCTTTATGTCATTTTTTTTGATCTTGTCCCCCCACATGCTTATCTTTATGGCATATTTTTTGGATCTTGTCCCCCACATGCTTATCTTTATCTTGTGACTACCATGCTTACTTCATACACAGTCTTTGTGCTTGTGAATTTCATTATAAATAGAGAGGTTGTGTTTCATTGTTAATCACAACTCAAAAATCACAATCCTAAGCAAAAAAAACTCTCCAAAGCAAAACCGAATTTCTTTCAATTAGCAATGGCAAGTCAATCCACCTCAACTACTGCCGGTGCCGGTTCATCAAGTGCACCGACAGTTGTTTCAATCCTACCAAACAATCGAAACCCCCAGATTTGGAAAGACTTCAACCTTTGCCTAATGTCCGACAACACAAAAAAAGCTCAATGTATTCATTGCTTGCATTTCTTTTCGAAAGATTCTAACTCGACGTTGAAGAGTCATATCAACCATCCGCATTGTGAAGCAAAAAAGAGGGGTACGGGTTTGGAGTTTTTTGATGTGCACGGTGTAGAGTTTCTTATCGAGTCGATAAGTACGGATTTGGAGTTTTTTGATGATAGTTATGCAAGTAAGGCAAAAAAATGGTTCACCGACTCGTTCGAAGGTTTGTATAATATTTATTATACAAAATATGGTAACCCAACAACAACCGAATCAAGTAGTGGGGGTGGGGGTTCTTCATCGAGGGCGAGTCACGGGAATCAAGCGACCACGTTGCTAAGGCGATTGAAAGAACATAAAAACAAAAAGGCAAGGAGTGATCCTTCATTGTCCTCCGAATATGAGCGATATGTTCATTCAGATTTTGTCACAATGCTTCAAGCAACGGAGTTTGAAACTTTTGATGTCTTGGGTTTTTGGAAGGCAAAGGAAACAATGTTTCCCGTTCTATCCCGCATGGCCATGGATATACTAAGTGTCCAAGCTACTTCGGTAGCTTCTGAATCCGCATTTTCAACAAGTGGGAGGGTGTTGTCAATCCGAAGAACAAGACTCACTCCGGCGTCCTTAGAGATGTGTATGTGCTTAAAAGATCACTTGGACGCTCAAGAGCGTAAACAAGACAAATCCACTCTTGAAACCCCCGTAGACTTTGAAAAAGAGATCTTGAATGCCGAGGTGCAAGCAAATGAAGTCATTCCACTATCCGATGAAGAAATTGCACTTGATGCTGCGCGTAGCGAAGGTTCTATGTCCGGACCCGGTTCGGGAGGAGAAGAGGTTGAGGCTGAGGCTAATTATGGTTATGGTGTCTATCATGATGATTACTAATTGTCGATTATGATGTTGTATTTTCAATTCCGATGTATTATGTTGTATTTTCCTTTCCGATGTATTTTCTTTCCGATGTATTTCGTTTCCGATGTATTAGGTTTTCTATTAAATAAAAGTTAAAGTTTATTCAGTTTATTGCGTATAAATCCACGAAAAACGAAAAAAAACCGGTTCAAACCGGTTCGGTAGGTTAACCGGTTCCAAACCGGTGGGACCGGTTCGAATTTCAAACCGCCCAAAACCGGTTCCAAACCGGTTTGGGTTTTTCTCAAACCGGTTTCGACAGGTTCTTGACCGAAACAGGTTATGTTGTTTGACTGAAACCGAACCGAACTGGTTAACCGGTTTGCGCACGTCTACCCCGGTCACCTCAAGACATTTTGAGAAAACTTTTTTTCGGGTGCATTTATCACAACACATTTTGTGTTGAGTGCAAGAAGAGAATTTTCCCTTAAAATATTTACGAGTAGAAAGTAACTTGTCTGAATTGTGATTTGGGCCTAACAAACAAAAATGTCTTATATAAACCCAAGGAATGTCATGTTGACCTTTATATCCATCCTAGGTTTCCCTGTCACTGTCAGTTTTGTCGGCTCAACTACACATTTCACTTTCAGGTATTATTTTTTACAGTTTCAAAGTTAGGGTTTATAAATTGATCATTTTGTTTTTTATTTTTAGGGTTTATAATTAAACTGATCATTTTGTTTTTAATTTTTAGGGTATATAAACTGATCATTTCGTTTTTCATGTTTAGGGTTTACCAATTTCAATTGCCAAAGGGGGCCTTGATTCGAATCACTGCAAATCTATTTGTTGTTACATACATCTGTTTCAGTTCTCTTCTTTTACTTTAATTTGCTGCTAAATATTATTTGTTTTGTTGATTTTAATGTCTCTTTAATTTAATTTCAATATAAAAAAAACTTTATAAATGAATTGGACTGAAGAGGTTTTATTGCCTTTTTTTTACAAAATAAGCAAATTCAAACACTATTTGATGAATATGTTTTAAAAGCTTCCAAGTAATTATATTTTGTAAGCACATTCATAAATAATAAGCAATCTCAAACAGCCAGGAAGTATAGAGAGATGCATAACTGATAGATTTCATCATTGCGGATTGGTTAGGCAACTATAATCTTGTGAACACCATGCTAGATTTCATAATGACAAAATTTAGGATTAGTGGTTGTAAGATTATGTTATTTTTGCGGATATGTGAAGTTTTAGGTTCTAAATGAATTTATAATGTACCTATAATTGTGATGTACCTTTGTAATACCTATAATTGAGGTATAGATCCTATTATATCGCTTGATATGGATTATTTAGTTTAAATAACTCCCTCTTTTGTTTATTTGATTTGTTATTTCGTTGATAAGTTGATTTGGTTTTGTAATTGTATAACTAGTCTTTGATTTCACATATACAACTCTCTATTGTTGAGTAGGATCGTAAATCCTAAATTCCAAATCCTAACAAATATTCATTACTATAAAACCGTAACATTAGAAGCGTGTCTGATCATTTAAAAGTGAATTCAAGGATTAAATAATTCGAGAGTTGGCTTTCGCGTGAAACATTTGACTATGATTTAGGTTTTTTTTTAACACACTATGATTTAGGTTGAAAGGCGGTTTAATATCTGGAAAAAAGCGTGCAGCTGTAATTTTGAATACTTTTGAAGACGTATGAATCTATGATGGTTAAACAACTGGAGGCTGGGAGGATCAAAATTATTTACTTACTGATAATTGGAATGATGGATTATGCTCATTTTTCGTTTCATTAGTTGCAGGTCGACAGCGGACACAAGTGACTGAAGAGGTACAGAAAGCGAGAATGCCAGTCATACCTTCAGTTTCTCGTGAAGTAATGTATGTTATTGCTCATTTTGACACTAAACATTCTATACTTAACATCAAATAACCCTGTTTTCTTTTGTAAATATATGGTATTGTTCATTATTAATGGATATCCCTGTAGTGCGCTCCGCCGGGATTGGGTACTCTTGTTGCTGTTAATATTATTGAATATATGGATGGATTCATGTAACAGGAGATCCGGGGGCCCGGCACTCCGTGTTGGTCAGTTGAATGCAAAAGATCTTCTTTTCAACGACATCAAAATCTTATCTTTTAATTGGATTGTTAGTCGATGTAGGAAAACTTTTTTGAATTGGATAGAGTGGTTTAATCACCCTTGTAACGCCCTATCCGCCCCTTGTAACTTCGTCTAGCTCCTTGCTAGTTTCTATTTCAAATGCCGTTAAAAAAAAAGTTGAATGCAGAAGAAGCAGCAGCTGAGGAAAGCATGAACGTTTATTTGAAACCGGTCAATTACTACAGCATGTTACAAGACCGAGCTACAGTAAATGTAATTTACTTCTTTTGTATACTTCTCCATATATATCAAATATTTATCTTTCAAGGAATGATTGATTTATTAACTGAATTTGTGTTCCTAATCATGCAGCCATTCTTTTTGGCAAGAGGTCTGTGTTACAAACTACAAGAAAAGCACGCAAAAAAGTAAGTGATAATTACTTTTTTATAGTAATAACAAACTTTTACAAAAAATAACGTGATTATTACTTTTCTTGTCGTCAAATCTATAAACGTTTTGACATCCGCTACATTTCATATACTTCTGTATGTTGATTTCAGGGTGCAACTATCAGTATCGATAAGTGAAGCTATTGGCGATCAAATCTACAGTCAAACTATTTTACCTTTATACGTATTATTGGCTAGACAAGTTCCTACTCCGAATGGGGAGGTACTTATATGAAAAAATTTAGTCGATTTTTTAATGTACATATATATACTCGTTTGAAATGTGATATTCCATTGATATCTCTATTATCATGTGTACAATATTGTAGACACTACGATCTAGCTCGTATCGGTTTAAAAAGGCCATCAAGCTGACTGCTTCGGATAGAACTCAAGCAAAGTTTACTCTGCCTGAGATAAAAAAACTATCAGCAGAAGTCAAGGATCGATCTTTTTCCATATTGTTAGTGAGTTGTGGTATGTTATGTTTTCTAACTTTTTTTGTATTCCAGATGAATATTGAGCGATTGTCTCAGTTGCTAACTACATCTATGAGAAATTTCAGCTGACCACACTAATCCAAATGAGATGAATCGAAGTAAGGATCAGATGCTTACTCAATGTAAGATGGGTGACTGCGTAATGGGGAAGGTTCCGATCGATGATTTCCTTCATTTGACATGCGAGACTCCAAACTTGAGTTTAGGAGAGAAACTTCAGAGCAGATCAACTGTTAGCATGCAATCATGTCGTATGAAGGTAAGCTATTAAGAAAATTAGATGCAGATGGATAAAAATAAAATACTACTAAGACTATGTTCCGTCATAATCAGAATAGTGTCATGCTTATCGGGATCAAGTTAATGCTTATTAGGTCATATCGTGAATGGATTATTCTGGTTATGATGTCATTTAATGGTTACCACAGAGTATATTGCAGCAAGTACCTGTTGTCGTGAC
>BQNB010180037.1:0-12716 GCA_026074375.1 Tanacetum coccineum | reverse complement strand
TAAACATTTTGAAATTCAAATTTTCGGACCTAAAACGGCTAGAAAAGTTCCAGAAAATTTCTCCTACACAAAAGACAAACTGGGGAGCCCCTAGTCTAGGGCGGCCCCCTTAAATACACCGGCGGCCCCCTTAATTTTAAGGGGACTGCCCACCTATTTAAGGAGACCGCCCATAGGTAAACGCTCCTCCAGTTTGTCCTATAAACACTGGACTTTTCCCCACTATTTTCTCACCTTTTGCACTCATTCTTTCTATTCTAAAACAGCCTACACATCTCATTAAAATTCTTTGATCATCTAAACATAAAGCTTTGTTTTCAAGTGATCCAAGCTCAATTCCTCAAGTGAAAGAGAAGAATACTTCCATCATCAAGTGAAGAAGTATTACATCTTTGTGTGGTGTTGCAATCTTATTGCATCCATATCATAACTTGTAAATCTTTTGTAAATTTTGTAAAGTTGTGTAGTTGCTAGATCTTGGCGATCTTTGTAAGTATAGTTAGATGGTGGTGATCTTACCAAGTAGTGCTAGATAGTTGTGATATAATTAGTGTTGTGAAGAAGTCTTGAAGTTGTGAAGAAGTCGTGAAGTCGTGAACAAGTCGTGAAGTTGTGTTGTGATAGATTGGTTCTAGCTAAGATTAGAACTCGACATTTAGCTTTGTGTCTGGTATGTGCTTAATTACACATACCATTTTCCATTAAAACCGGACTTAAATGACAAAAAACGTACCAAAAATACATTGTATTTGTATGTTTTCAATTATATTGTGTAGGAAATTGATATCCGACAAAAGGACGAAAAATCAAGCAAAAACGGACAAAACCGAGCACAGAATGGAAGAGCGTGAAAAAGACAAAGTCAAGTCAAATCCAGAAGTCAAAAAGTCAACAAAGTCAAAGTCCAAGTCAACCCCGACAAAAGTCAAAGTCAAAGAGCATCGAAAACCGAACCCGAAAAACCTAAATTTTCAAAAGTGGGCCCACCCGTACCCACCCAGTGGGCCCGGGTCAGCCCACTTATACTAAACTCATTTAAAACCTAGAGTCACGCTAAACAAGATTTTTAAAATAAATTGTATTTTAAAACTTGAATCGATCTATGGAATCGGAAAATATTTAGAAGGGCAATCTATGCAAAGACCACCACTATTTGAAAGTGATGGATTTATTTATTGGAAAAATAGATTTTGAAACTTAATGTAAAAACAAAAGATCTAGATCTTTGGCATGTTATTACCGAAGGTGATTTTCCTCCTATTCAAAATAATCTCTAAACTAAAAAGGATGAAGTTATACCTTTTCATAAACTAAGAACGATGATATTAAAAAGAAAACTTGCCTAAAAATAATGAATGCTAAAATGGTAAATTTAATAATGCTTTGCCACGAAAAGAAAACCAAAAGAATTTTTATGTCCTAAACCGCAAAAGAAATTTGTGATACTTTTTAATCACTCATCAAAGGTAACTAATCAAGTCAAAACTAACCAAAATAGATCTACTAGTCAACAATATGTACAATTGACGATTTTGGAGAGGAATCAATAGATAAAACCTTTTTGCAAAATTTAACCCTATTATTACAGACTAAAAGCCACTTGATGAAAGTTTTTCTAGCAAGAATTGTTGTTAGGAAGTTTCTTAGTGCATTACAACCAAAATTGCGCGCAAGTCACGGCAATTGGAAGAATCGAAGAATCAAAGAAACTAACAAACCTTACCTCTTAAACGACTTATTGAAAACTTAAAGTTTAGAAGAGGTAATAAAGACAGGATTTCGAAACGGTCCAAATGGCAAAAAAGAACAAAGTAAGATCTTTTTTCATTAAAGGTGAAAAACGGAAGTAAGTGATGAAGATAGCTCAAGCTCCGATAGTGAAAGACCAAAGAGTATGTTAATGCCGGTAAAAGAATTTAAGAAATTATTCAAGAGACGAGGAAGATTTGTAAGACAACCACGAGGCGATAGAAAAATATTCCAAAGAAGTAGAAATGATGGTTATGGTAAAAGTGAAAGAAAATGTTTTAGATGTGGTGATCCAAATCACCTCATTGGTGAATGTTCAAAGCCGCTAAAGAACAACGATCAAAGAGCATTTATTGGAGGAGCATGGAGCGATAATGGAGAAGATGAAATGGAAAAGACTAAAGATGAAACTTGTCTTGTAGCTCAAGCGCCCGATGAAATATGCTTAAGTCATAAACTTGGAACACCGATGAGTGGATTAAAGATAGTGGATGCTTAAAACACATGACCGGTAATCGAAAGTTGTTTTCTTCATACAAAGCATACAACGGAGGAAACGTAATCTTTGGAAGCAACTTGCGCGGTAAAATCATAGGCAAAGGTATGATTTCTCAAGACTCCCTAATAATTGAAAATGTTGAGCACGTAGATAACTTAACATATAACTTGCTTAGTGTAGGACAAATATGTGATAACAAATGCAAAGTAATATTTACCGAACACGATAGCGAAATAATCAAAGACGAAAAGGTTATAGGTAAAGGGAAAAGGAAATGAAAGAATATAAGGAATGAAACTAGGAAATAAACCGGAAACAAAATAAGGCCTTGCAACCTTGACGAAAACTCCACCACTAATGGCATGGAATTAGGTCACGCTAATATGCAATTAATTCAATCATTAGCATCTAAAGAATCTGTAGAAACCACCCAAACTAAAATTACGACTGGACGAATTTTTGTGATGCTTGCAAAATTTAGAAACACGCTCATGCAAGTTCACAAGCTAAAAATATAGTTTCCAACAACTACATGCTTAGAACTACTTTCACATGTATTTGTTCTGCCCCCTCCGCCCTAATCGAAGTTATATAGGGAATCGTTAATACCTTTTAGTAGTCGTAGATGACTAATTCCGATTCACGAAGGACTAGAATTTTTAGCAATAAAACCGAAGGTCCATTGAAAAATTATGAAATATTTAAGCAAAATGGATCCAAAACAAATTAGGATGTTCCGTTGTTAAATCAATTAGAAACGGATCAGTCGAGAATTTGATATGAAGTACAATTCGAAACTATTGGTGATTTAAATAGGATATGCTCACACAATTTTTTCTGCTCCTACGTACTCCACAATTCAAAATGGTGGTAGTAGAAAGAAAATATCAACACCTCTACAAGAAATGAGTAGATACCATGTTAAAACGAACGATGCCATTCCTCAAAAAATTTGGTGTAATGCGGTCATACGTCACACTATTAAGTAATTAATAGAGTTTCCATTAGACGTATTTTAGGAAAGACTCCATACGAGTTGTTAAGAGGTAGGAAACCGAACTTTAACTATTTTAGAGTATTCGGAAGTAAATGTTTTATTCTTAATACAAAAGATTACCTCACCAAGTTCGACCGAAAGTCATATGAAGGTGTCTTCCTAGGATATTCGCAAAATAGTAAAGCTTACATAATACTTAATAAACAAACAATGAAAGTTGAAGAGTCATTGAATCTAACTTTCGATGAAACTCCACCCCCGCCTAAAACATCACCATTGGAAGATGATGAGTTAATCAAAGAAGAAGCTATTGAGGTTAGTAAAACAAAAACCATAGGCAATGATCTTGAAAGACATCAAATTAAAAAAAATCAAATTATTAAATATTAAAGAATCTAAAAAAACTCATCCCCTAAAAAATGTTAATAGGTAATCTAAATCAAAGAACTCTTAGGATCGCGAAGCTCAAGACAAAAGTCAATTTCCTTTTGCTTTAATTTTTCCTCATTAGAACCTAAAAGTATAATGAGGCATTAAAAGAGAAAAATTGGGTAATGGCCATGCAAGGATAAACTAAACACAATATAAAGACAAATGAGGTTTTAGGAAACTAGTCCCAAATCCCATGGATATGACCATCATAGGAACAAAATGGGTATATAGAAATAAACTCGATGAAATGGTGTTCATAACCATGAAACAAAGCTAGTTAGTCGCCCAAGTTAAAATCAACAAGAAGGAAATTTGATATATGACAAAACATAATGGCAGCCCGTACTAGACTAGAAGTCCATAAGAATACTCTTTGCTTAATGCTTGCGCACTAGACTTTATAAGTTATACCAAATGGATGTGAGAGTGTATTCCTTAATGGTTTTTATCAATGAGAGAGGTTTTATCGTGGCACAACCTTTCGGGATTCATTGACGTTCGCAAAAACCAATTAATGTCTATAAACTTAAGAAAGGCTCTTTATGGTCCTAAAACAAGCCCCAAAAGCTGGTACGATCGATTAAAAGTCCTTATATTATTAAACCATAATTAGTCCATTGAGGGAATGGTGAGATAACACACTCTTCACTATAAAAGAAAGACTCCCAAACCTCAATATTGGGGTCCCAAATATATGTTGATTGACATTATATTCGGATCAACTTGTCAGGAAATTAGTTGGATGACTTTGCCAAGATTATGCACGAATGAGGTTTTAAAATGAGTATGATGGGGAACTAAATTTCTTTCTTAGGATTACACAATTAAAAACAATTAGAAAATGGAATATTTTTTAATCAATCAAAATATATTAAGGAAATGCTTAAGAAATTTAGACTAGAAGACTCTAAGCCAATAAAAACTCCTATGTCTACGGAAACCAAACTCACAAGAGACGAAGAAGGTGAGTCCCCGAAGATAATACCAAATAATAGAGGCATGATATGATTTTATTATAACTGTAACGGACAAGTAGAACCCCCACAATCATGTTTAGTGTTTGCCTTTGCGCCCGCTTTTAAGAGGATCCCAAAGCCTCTCACCTAGAAGCGGTTAAACATATCTTCCGATACATTAAAGGCACTACGCATTTAGGATTATGGTATCCTAAGATGATCCGGTATAGAAACAATAGTGTATGTGGATACAGATCATGCGGGAGATTTACGTAGATCGCAAGAAGCCACTAGTGGTGTTGCACGTTTAAATGGAACGTTTGTCTAACATCTTGGTTTTCGAAGAAGCAAACCGCTCTTGCCATCTCCACAACCGAAGCGGAATACGTAAGCGCCGGAAAGGCATGTCAACAAGCTCTATGGATGAAACAAGCTCTCATAGACTATGGCGTTAGGTTAGATGACATTCCAATAATGTGTGATAACAAAGGGGCTATAGACTTAAGTAAGACCCCGTCAAACACTCACTAACCAAAACACAGTTGAGATTTCGCCAATCACTATCCTTCGAGATAATGTTCAAAAAAAGAAAAAGCCTCTAAAGAAAAAGGTCGACAACATAGCCGATATTCTAACTAAACCACTTAAATGTGAGCCTTTTATCTACCTACGTCTAGGTCTATGAATGATGGAACAAATTGATTAAAGTTTTGGCAAAAATAATTGAAAGATAATCCATTAATGTAACCAATAGACAAAAATTTAAGAAATTCTTTTTTAACAGGGGGTGGCCCCCTTAATTCATAAAGGGCGGTCTCCTTAATTTTAAGGGGACCACCCACCTGACTGGCAAATTTTTTTCTCTCTGTGTCTAGGTTTCTATTTTGCATAAAATCACAAGATTGAGAAAAGTCTATAAGCAAACTTTTACAAATCCCCTATCCAAATGCATATAATCATTATACAAATATAACAATAATCCCAATCTAATTATTTTCCAAAAAGTCCTTTCCTCCAACAAGGAACACTATGAAAATCCAATTATCAATATGTTATTGAATTATGCAAAAAACATTTTCTCAATATGCATAATGTTTCTCCTAACTTGTTGTCCCCAAAATGTATATAATCTAATATATATTTATGAACAATCTTGGTTGAGCAAAATTAAATCAAGGAGCACTTGGATTATTTCTTAGGTTTTACATGTCTTAGTGTCGAAATAATCGCTACTTCAAAATTTGGTCGCACTTAGGCACAACACTAGGATTTGGCACAAAAAGTTTTGGTTTCAAATATTTACTTAACCCCACTTATCAAGGAAATTCTTTGTGTATTATATCTAGTACTATTTCATATGTTTTCTTCAACCTTATGATCTTTAATTCTACATAAGTATACGCCCAAAATTATGTGAAATAGGTTATCCTACATCTTGTCATACATATGTAGAATGTTGAATGCTTAAGTGCTATGTGCTAAAAATCTTAATTGCCATAAAATGGATGGGACTTTGCCTGCAAATAACCACTCACAACAGAAACCCTCACACAAAATTTTGAGAAAAATCAAATTTTGGGAAATCTGGGAAATGCCAGTAGGCGGCCCCCTTAATTCATAAAGGGCGGGCCCCTTAATTTTAAGGGGACCGACCCCTAATTAAGGGGATCGTCCTAGGCAAACACGGGTAAAACAGTGTTTTCACCTCCCTTTAACCAAATACCCTCTAGACTTAGCTACTATTTCCCTAAATTCACAAACATTTCTTGGATTTGATCCTTTAAATGTTCATTCTTCCCAATTTAAACCTTTCCTCCACTATAAATACATTCTCATCCATCATCATCACAATCATCCTCACCAATGACATCTCCTAACAAACCCACATCCAAACCATCAAGGGTAGCCAAAATGAGTGTGAAACCCATTTGGAGGAAGAAACTAAACCCTTGTAACACATCCAATGGGCTCAATGTAAACTTACCTACACCAATGCCAAAACCACTCACTCCTCATCATCAACCATCTCAAGAAAACAATCACCCCAATCAAGCATTACCAAATCCTTACATCAAGAACACTACCACATCACCACAAGGTGTCTCACATCCTCCATTTTCCATCTCACCCATCAATTCACATGAAACTCACACTCAAGTTCCACCTCAAAGTGACAACCAAACTCAACACATATCACCTCCATCTCCAAGTAGAGAAAGCCTAGTTGATGACATTAATCAACTACAAGACCTATCAAACCTCTTAGCCATGCATCTCTCCCAACAACAAAACAACATTCCCTCATCACCTTACTCTCCAAACCTACCACACACTCTCAACATAAACCAAGTTGAAACCCATGTTGGGTATTACCCTTGTTGCGTCTTCACCCAAAAACAATTCCTCGCTTTAAGTGAGGATATCAATTGGATTGAATTCCTCCTCACTCGACCACATCCACCTCTTAAAGTTCAAAGAGATTACCCTTCCATAACCGCCTCCGCTCCAAACTCTCCATCAACAACTAACTAACTTCGTAATATGCCTACAAATAATCGTCAAACCCTTTTGTGTCGCAAGCAAGTCAAAAATCCTTCTATGGCTATTTAGGATTTCTTTTATGATGTATTTAATATGCTTCTAAAGCATATTTTGGTTTTTCTATTTAATGTATTCTTTTGAGTATTCACACATATTTGTCCCTAAATGAATGAAGCATATTTTGCTTTGATGTTTGCTTCACATGTCATCTTTTTCCCTTCCTTCTTGCTACATGTTAGAAATATTTGTATTGTTCTAACTCGTTTTTGTAGCCAAGAAACCATAGCTCGATTCCTTGGTGCCCTCAAACGAGGGGGAGCACACATCAAGGGGGAGCAATTATTCCGTCGATCTAACTAGCAATTCTCAACGATGTCTTTTTTATTCTACAAAAAGGAGGAGAAATAACATAAAACTCACTAAATACTTGTTTAAAAATAATTTTACATTTAATGAGTTTAAGTTATTGTATTACGTCAAAAGGTGATATTGTTTGACAAAATATAATGCCTAAAAGCAATTATTAAAATTTTTTCGACATCTTTAAACGTTTTTGAAAATCAAAGAAATATAAAAACGTTCAATGTAAAATTAAACGTAAACAAGTAATTAGTAGTAAATTTTCATTTCGATAATTATATCACTTAAAGGTATGAATAAATAAATGCTTAATGCATTTTATGATCAAAGGAAATTTTTATTCAACCTCAAACTTTTATAAAATGTTGTAAAACCTTTTTTATAACATTACAAAATATTTTCTATAATTAAAAGAAATGTTTTATTCAAAATAAACATTTTGAAATTCAAATTTTCAGACCTAAAACGGCTAGAAAAGTTCCAGAAAATCCTCCCTACACAAAAGACAAACTGGTGAGGCCCTAGCCTAGGGCGGCCCCCTTAATTTTAAGGGGACCGCTGGTATGTGCTTAATTACACATACCGTTTTCCATCAAAACCGGACTTAAATGACCAAAAACGTACCAAAAATACATTGTATTTGTATGTTTTCACTTATATTGTGCAAGTAACGGATAATCAAGAAAATGATAAAATCGAAGCCAAAACAACAATAAACGAGCACGGAAACAGAAAGAGCGTTATGAAGTCAAAATCAAGTCAAAAAGTTAACCCGTCAAAGTCAAAGGTCAAACCCGAAGCCGTAATACAAAGTATTAGTTTAAATTGGGCCCCACCCGACCCCATCTAATGTGCCCAATAACTCCCTATTAGTATATTGCACGAAGACCTTAAGCCCAAGTAAATTAAAATAGCCCAAATACCCATTATTTCTATAACCGGCCCAAACAACCCACCAAAAGCCCAACTATAACTTTGGGGGGCATTTCTGCCAAACCCCAAAAGTTATACACCACAAGGACGAATTGTGTAATAACTCTATATAACTTTTTTAGGGGGCAAAACTGCCAACTCCCAAAGTTATATCACCAAAAGGACCTCACATGCAATTACTCCATACAAGATGGGGGACTCTTTTTGCCAAATCCCCAAACTCACCCCTGCTTATAATCAAACAGACACACACCCAAAATTCCCTCGCCCTACTGTTCACTATACCTGTTCCCCCCTCCTCGACCACTGTTCACATCCAGCCAAAACCCATTACACCACCCTTCCTCACAACCACATGGCTTATGTCCACCTTGGCAGTCCCCAATACCCTCATTGGTTGAAGGAAAACAACAAAGAGATGAAGGGTGAAGATCGTTTTGCTTGGTGATCACACAAAATGAAGGGCCATGATGATTTTTGATTTCTACTCTCACAACAAACACACATGGTTCTGTCTCAGCAAAGAAACACAAGGGGAAGAAGACAAAGATTGAAGAGAGGGCAAGCACTTAGTCGTTTAGTATAAGTAGGACTCATTTGAGCCTAAGGGCATCTAATTTTTTTTAGTTTCACCTAGTCTTAGTTTAAGTCATTTACATTCCATGTCTTGTAAACAGTTTTTAGTATCAATGAAAATTCCAAGTTTTTAGTTAAGTTTTGAGTTCGACTTTTTCTTATTGTAAAAGCTCCTCCTAAGTTGTTTTAAGCTCATTTAATCTTATAAGCTAGCTGTTTTAAGAAAAGTATAAAAAACTTAAGAAAATTTTATAAAAATCTCAAAAAGAGTCTAATCCTTAAATTACCTCAGCAGCTTATTGGAAAGAAAAGCTAGCAAGGGAGAAGAGCTTTTTTATAAGACCCTACAAGCGTTGGTCTTTGAAACTAGAGCTTGTAGATCACTTGATTAAGCCCTGTTTAAGCAAGGGCTCTTGTAAGCTCTCTTTTAATTTTTTTTTCATTTTTACTGTTCATTAGCTTATTGGTTGCTTATTTATGCTTTTTCTTGCTTATTATTACTGTTTAATGCTTATTTGTCTTTGTTGCTTATTTACATGCCTTTAATTTAAGTTTTTATGTTAATTTGTCCTTATTTGCTTGTAACAGCTTATTGCTTATTTGTTCAGTTAAGTGCTTATTTTTTGTTGAGATTTGCTTATTTATGCTTAATATGTTTGTATATTCATCTGTTTTCAGAAACCTAGCCTTATATCTTTGTGAATCAGTGTAAAAAAGGTCATTTCATTTTTAAAGGGGTGTTTGGGACAGTAGGGAAAATGGGTCCTTTTGGTGTATAAACCTATTAGGTCACTTTGTTTTTCTTTAACAAGCATTTTTAAGTCAATTTCAATCTGTTTCACAAGAATTTTAAGTTTAAAAGTGGATTTTAAGTCTTTTCTATAAGCCCTTTTGAAACTGTTTGGAAAATCAAAACAGACATAGAGCTTATTGGCTTAAGGCTTTTAAATCCACCTTTGGTGTGTTGTTTTAGTTTTCTTTCAAGTTGTTTAATGCAGTAGTGTGAAAGTTTTTAAGTCTCCTTTTGTTTTTATAAATCTGTCAACCTTTTTCTTAAGTATCTTTTAGTGTAAAAACTTTTTTTTTTCAAAACCAATTATCAGACCCTTAATATTGTTTTTAGCTTTTCAAAATTTGAGCACAAGCTCATTAGGAGCTTGTCTAAATCTGTTTCAACTTTATTTTCAATTCCAAGCTTATTTATTAGCTTATTTTTAGGTTGCTTATTACCAATCCGATAAGTTTAGGCATTATTATTGTAAAGAAAATCCAAAAAGTTGCATACTTCACGTGACTATATGCTATTTTCCATTAGCTTATTTCCATTGGTCTTACAATCTTGTACAAAACCTCAGCCATATAGGACGGAAGGAGAATATTACTTACATAAATGCTTGTTTAGTAGGCCACTTGGCCAGCTACTAAGCTTATATAAGCTTCATTAAGCCATAAGGTCTCCATCCTTTGGCTTAAAAATAAGCCTAAAGTTATCCCACTTGCTGTTTTGTCTACTGTTTTTATAACATTATTGCTTATTAGATTTTTGCTTATATCTAAGTGCTTTTCTCAGGCTTATTTATTGAATTGTCTTAGCTTGTAGCTTTAGCACATTAACCTGTTTTATGATTATTTGAAAGTTCTGCACTTGCTTATCTGTAATTTAAAAGCCCAACAGTTATGCTTAATTTAGACGCTTAGTGCTTATATGGCCTTTTCTCTGCTTGATCTAGCTTATGTCACTGCATATCATTCCAGTTGACATTTGCTTATTAGGTTAAGTGCCCGGGCACATGTTTGTGCTTATTTTTATTTTCCATTAGTTTATTTGAGCTTAAACTGTCTAACAGTTAAGCACTCTTTTAGTCTTAGTGTAAATTAGCAAACTGCCACTATTCTTCAGCTTATTTCGTGCTTATTTGGCTTAATAAAATGTTGTAGTTATAAAAAATGTTTAGCCTTATGTGTTTAATAAGTTTGTATAAAAGTTTGTAAAAAAAAGAAAAAAAAGTTACTGTAGCATAGCAAAAAAAGAGCATCAGTGGGACTCGAACCCCTGACCTCTCGTTCAACAGCACACGCTCTTACCAATTTGCTTCAATAGCTCATCCAACCAAGTTCTACACAATTAATTAATAAAGCACTTTTTAGCCATTAAGCCCATGAGCACGTTTAGCTTTTTAGTAGCTTATTTATAAGCTATCTTTTTCCGTTTTTAATTTTACTAGATTCTACTCATCTTAAGCTATTTTATGTAATTTTTTGAGATTTTTCTAAAAACGTTTAGTATGTTTTTTTCATTTATTTTCTTTTAAACTGTTTTTAATTAATTAAAAATTAAATAAAAATAAAAAAAATATTTTTCTTTTTTAGAAAATTTTATTTTATCATATTGCACTTTGGAAAAATAGAAAAACTTTCGTAGGGTCATTTTTGTACATTTTTGTTTTTTAAAGCTCGGGTTTCGGGCCCGGTTTTCGTTTTCTTCGTTTTTAACCCTTGTAAGCTTCCGTTTTAGAATTTTCTTTCATTTTTCTTTTAGTTTAGTTATTTTAAATTAGAAAAACCAAAAAAATTAATTTAGGGTTTAATTTTTAGATAACTTAGTTTTTTTTTAATTCGCGTTTTTACGTTTCCGTTACGTTTTAGGTTTAAATCATTCTAGCTTTCGTTTTTAGGTTTCCCTTAATCTTTTTTGCATTTTAATTAGAAAAATCAAATCCAAATCTTTGCCATTCAAACATCAAATATCAAACCGACTTTCGACTTTCCAATTCACTCTTCGTTGGGACTACGACCCGGGAATATCGTATACTACCTCGGATTCTATTGATTTGCTTTCTTTTAAACTTATCAAGGGAAACTTGATTTGTTTGTGGGTTTAAATATTTATAGTATATTATATTATATACCTACTAAGGAAGCTGTCAATTTTTGGCGCCGCTGCCGGGGAGGAGTGAAAGCGTTTGTCGTTTCGAAGTTTGACAATTAGTGCTTTGAAGATCATTCCTTGTGAAATTATTTTCTTTATAAAAAAAACAAAAAAACAAAATATTTTTCATTTTCTTTTATTAGTATATTTATATATATAAAAACCAAAAAATAAGAAAAATCAAAAATATAAAAAAATTGTCCTTAATTATCAATAAAAATCATCAAGTTGGTAAAAGAACACCAACATATAATACTTTCAACTGAAGTATTATTCATTAATAAGTTCCCGAACCAAAGATTTAAAACTTATCTTTTGTGTCACTAGCGACGTACAGCTCACCTTTAAAAGTTAATTCTTTTATAGAGTTACCGTGAAGCTTGTTGATTATTAGGTTTAAGTGTCTTATCTCGTTGTCCGTTATTAAAATAAATTGTGAAAAACTGTTGAAAAACCAAAAAAATTAGTGTAAATTTTCTTTTTATATTTTAAGTGCATGCGCACTCGTTCTCAATCTCGAAATCAAAACCGTCATCAACAACAAGCCCCACCGGTAGTTGTTGAACCTTTTAATCTTGAAGAACCTTTTGATAATCCTCCTATAGTTAACCTGGCCGCTAATGGAGCCGGTGGTGCCGGACCACCTCCCGTCGGAGGAGGTGGTTTGTAACACCCCCAAAATCGGGTCGCAGCGGAAAGGTAACATTGGGGTGCTACTTCAAAGTACAACAAACAAGATATAGG
>BQNB010180036.1:0-10112 GCA_026074375.1 Tanacetum coccineum | reverse complement strand
AAACTTTTGGATCCGCTTCAGTAGGGTCACCGCGTCCTTATCTAATTCCCCAAGCGAAAAAAATGAAAAGGGGAGAAAACCATATCCGATGTCTGCACACTTAGCCTCGTACTTGACCCGTTTACGATGTGCTGCATCAATCACTGCACGTGCTGCTGTTCATTTTTTTTATTAATTTTTGTTATTATTAATTTTTTTTATTATTAATTACAATAAATTAGAGGAGAGCCGAGATACTATCTGGGCTCCCACTCCTTTAGCAATAGCGAAACCGATTATATTAAATATATGAAGAGCACCACGTGCCACAGTAATAATAATAATAATAAATATTATTATTATTATATAAATTATAAAATAATAATAATAATATTTATTATTATTAATATTATTTATTAGGGTTTTTCTAACATGTGCCCCAGGGGCACATGTTAAGATGGGAACATCCTGTGTGTCAAAGCCTGATTGGCCAGCAGTTATTTGTAGGGCCTGATAATGATTAATAACAATAACTGTTGGCCAATCAGGCTGTGACACACAGCATGTGTCCCCACCTTAACATGTGCCCCTGAGGCACATGTTAGAAAAACCCTATTTATTAATATAATAATAATTATTATTATTATTTATATTGTTATTATTATTATTATTTATTAATATTATATATTATTATTACTTTTATTAATGTTATTATTATTATTAGTTATTAATTATTAATTACTAATTATTATTACTGTTATTATTATTATTTTATTGTTGTTTTTTTATATTATTTTATTGTTGTTTTTAATAATATTTTATTATTTATTATATTGTTATTATTATTGTTATTTTTTCTTATAAGTATTATTATTATTATTATTATTTTTTTAATATTATTTAGTATTATTTTGTTATTATTATTATTTTTTCTTTTAAATATTATTATAAATAATTTATTTATTATTATATTATTTTATTTATTGTTATATTATTTTAATTATTATTATATTAATTTTTTATGTTTTATAGAAAAAATGAATTTGAATTATATTACGTTGCGAGTCAACCAAACACATCTACTGATTTCATCAATTAAAATTACAACACAATCCAAATCTTTGAATTACAATTACAGCAAATTACAATTCCTTTTGAAGATTACAATTTTTCAAAAACATTCTGTGAACCAAACACCCCTAAAACTATTTGCTCTTTAATTCAATATCTATTTTAATATACTTCTTCGAACTTTTAGATTACATATTTAGTAAGTTTATTATGTTTTAATTCGATTTTTTTACAACTTCAACATTAATTTGAATTAATACAAACTTGATTTGATTCATCAAAATTATATACTTACAGAGGAAATGTTTGACGGGTAAGAGAATGTGAGGGTTTTTGTACATGTGGTAATGATGATGTAGTGTTGCGGGAAATCTATGGGAAACCCAAACACACACACACACATATACATTCAGAGTGTTGTGAATTGCGGGCATAGTTGGATTGACAATGGTTTTTCCATGCGAAGTAGTGAACCACGCAAGCTTCCTACATACTCGCATAAACAAAAAAAATACTTCATTCATCATATCTATATCTATATCTATACTATATTATAAAGCATTTAGGACATTTTTAATTTTAGTAAGTTTTAAAAATTTAGACTTTTAAACTTACTTATATAGAAATATAAGGATGTGCAATCTTGACCATCCATCTCATTTAGGAAACCACATCTTAGAGTGACATGTGTCACTTTTTAATTAAAAACCCACATTTATTTTTAAATTGAAATATCTTATTATCTATTTATTTTTTTATGATTTAGTTTCATCATATTTACTAAAATTTTGTGCTATTTAATTCAACATTTATTTTCATATATTTTTAATGAATGTTTAGTTTTTTTCATTTTTAATGTCGTCGAAACTGCTGTTTTTCGCGGGTACCATTCTAGTTTATAATATAGACTTAAGTTCTACATAGAACAATATTTTTTCAAGTAACAAAGCGCTCCATCTCAAACTTTAATTCAAATTCAATCCTACGGTCTCAATTATTTAGTTGTTATCATTTCATTCATCTCACTTAATACTTGCCAGGGTTCATTCATTTCTTCACCATCGGTTACCAAAACACACACACACACACACACACACACACACACACACACACACACACACACACACACACACACACACACACACACACACTAACCACCCACCTCAAAATTAACTCCTAAATCAAAACCCTAACTGTTTTTTATTCAAAATTCATCAAAATCAATGTTATAAAATGGACACGACACGAAATAAGACTATCTGAAGGAGATAAGTTGCCCAAACCGTCTTCGTTGCTGGATTCCGATCAAAATAAGCTGTTAAATAAGTCCCAATCATCTTCTGGTATACATTTCTTTTTATCTTCATGTATTTTTGTGCTTATTTAGGATTTTTGTGCTTATATAGGATTTTTGTTTTTGTTTGTTATTTTGTATATTATTCAGTTTTGTTGCTTATTTTTGTTGACTGTTTGTTGCTTATTTTGTGCATTAGCAATATATATTGCTTATTTATGTTTTTAGGTTTTTAGGCTTTTAGGCTTTTGTTGCTTATTGTAGATTATTTTTTTATAAAATCAGTAGACATTACTTATTGTTTGCTTATCAATTATTGTTGCTTATTTTTTTTGTTTTTGCCTATGTGTATGAATCACATGTGATTTTCTATGTTGTTTTTGACATAATCAGTTATTCAATACCAAATCCTATGTGATTTGTTTAGATGTTTGCTTATTTGTTAGTGTTATTTTTGATAATAAGTAGTGTTTTGCTTATTTTTTTGGTTACTGATGTTTTTTTATATTTTTTTGTTTGATGTTAGGTGTTAAGGGTATTAGTCGTGTTTCTCCTATGAAATCGAAGGTTAGTTGAGGATGCGTATTGGGTAGTTATGTTGTGTAGTGCATAATGCCCTGAGAGCCTTGGTAGGTATGTTGATTGGTAGCGATGCTGATTAAGGATGTGCCCTTAGTAGATATGTTAGGGTATGGTATGATGCCCTGAAGTACTTATTATGTGTAGAACCATGATGGTGCTTGTTTGCCGTTCGTACCTCTTGGGTATATTTGTTATATATATAAGAGAGTGTATATATATATATATATAATATATATATATATATAATATATATTATATATATAAAAATATATATATATATATATAGGGGGACTTTATTTTCAGCAACAAATTAAGTGCGAGAACTGCGAGAACTCTCAAAAACATACATGCACGCTTTCAATAATTGTATTTATACACATATGTTTTAAATTAAACAAATATGTTTTTAAAAAGAACATATTTTTTCAAAAGAATTTGATGAGAAATTGAAAATACAAAATTTTTCTTTGAATATGCACACTTTCAAAGAAAAAATTTATATTTCTAATTTCTCATCAAATTTCTTAAAACAAATATGTTTTTTTTAAAACATATTTGTTCTATTTACAACATATGTGCAGAAATACGATTCTTGATGACGTGCATGTATGTTTTGAGAGTTCTCGCAGTTCTCGCACTTAATTTGTTGCTGAAAATAAAGTTACACTATATATATATATATACACGGTTATACGTATATACGGTTATACTTATATATATATATATATATATATATATATACGTATATACGGTTACGAACACCTAATTTTGAGCGTTATGTTGGTATCTATGTTTTGGGAGTTTTGGGAATTTTGTAAATATTTGGTTGACATGCTTGCCTTGCAACACTCTATATGTCGCCATGCATACTCGTACTTTGCTATTGCTTATATACAAGAAAGCCTATACTATTGATTTCTATTTTGGACGCGTCCCAACATTGAGTTGTCGGACGGCCACCGTCGAATACACTATTTTGGATATAGTATTCTGGTTATACTATTCAGGGATAAACTATTTCAAGAACACTGTTTTGGGATACTTTCGTTATACATTGATTTGGGTACACAACTGCTCAGTTGTTGCCCTAGGCTATTACGTCACGGTTATCACATGCCATGTCTTCCCCACCCTACATATCTTGGTTAGAAAGACTGAATACACTGCATTCTAAACCGACGAATTGGATTTCATCCTTAATCGCATTAAGAACAACTCACTGATTAGCGTAGTCGCAATTCGAGGTCCTAACATACCATTAGGGCTTAGAAGACTACGAATGGAACAATATGATTCATGAGAGAGTTATAACTTTAGGTTGAGTTCCTTACATCAACCGTAGTATCAGTACCTGCCTTTGTGTTGGTGTTCCGGAGATGGTACCAATTTGGACGACTCGAAATCTTTTCGCCAAAATCTTTTGGAAATTGAAACGTTACCTTACAAACTTTATGAAGTACAAAAAATTTTGAGGTTTTCTACGGTTGATGGTTTTTAATATAAATCGTTTCGAACGCATGTTCGAACATCAATTTTCTTGAAAGTCAAGGTCCAGATCATATACGAAAAATCGCGTAGTCGATACACAAACTTTTACAAACTTCTTTTCGCATGACTATAGTTTACAAGGATTTTGAACGCTCCAAATCATTGACACCGGATTTTGCCCTTAGAAACTTTGAGTTATAGACCGACATCAACAACTACACTTCCTAAGCCATAGATATCCATTCGAATGTTTTGAGTAAACCTAGAATTGAGCAGACTTTTCAAAAGCCTTAGGTTGTAATAACAACTCGGTACTTAGTTTAATTTCATGACAGTTCTTGTTTGATTGAGTTGTGGAGTTAAGTTAGATTCAAAGTTGTTACTTAGCTTAAGGCTTATGATAATTTTGCCCAAGGACGGACTAGCTTACTCTCGCCCATATAGCTACTTGATGGATTACCTTAGACGGATAATCGTGGATTCTAATCAAGCTGACTAGGTCAATACATTGTACTAGTAGTTTTGTTAGCAAAATTGTTCACCTTGATGTACTAACACCTTATGGGTTTTAGTGGTTGGCATATGATGAAATCTAAGTAAAACCTAGCCGAGGATTAACTAGTTATCACCCCATAGGAAGCCAGCTTGATGATTGATTTCGTGATATGGGAGAACCGAAGGAAACTCTCATTATAAAAGTTAAGTAACTTATACGAGATGAGATTTGAGGTATGAGATTTATGGTATGAGATTTGTGGTATGAGATTGGTAGTATAAGATTTGTAGTATGAGATTGGTAGTATGAGATTTGTGGTATGAGATTTATGGTTTGAGAATGGCAGTATGAGATTTGTGGTATAAGATTGGCAGTATGAGATTTGTGGTATGAGATTGGTAGTATGAGATTTATAGTATAAGATTGGTAGTATGAGATTTGTGGTATGAGATTTGTGGTATGAGATTGGTAGTATGAGATTTGTGGTATGAGATTGGTAGTATGAGATTTGTGGTATGAGATTGGTAGTATGAGAATTGTAGTATGATGGTTGGTAGTAAGAGATTGTTTGGGGTTGGTATGAGAATTGGTTAGGACTTTTGTACGTCACTAAACGGAGTAGTTTCAGTGACATTAGATGTGAACTGATTATTATCAGTCAGTAGTTGACTCGGATCGAAGTTGTAGTTATCATGGTGGTAGGAGGGATTTGTATGAAAGTTTGGAAAGTAATGAATAGCGGTATTGTTTTATGGTTAGATGGATGGATACGTTTAGTAATTACGGGCACTGTTGCCCATGCATATTCGCATTATGATTCGTCACTTACGTTAGAGTGGATTTCCATTTTCTATAAGTATAGTGTGCGTAGAATTTTTGTTAACGACCGTCTCGGGAGCTCGAAAGGTATTCGAGTTGTCCGGTCGGACTGTTCCATTTGAGGGATAAGTAGTTAAGCAGAAACACTTTGAGATCAAGAGGAGATTTGTTATAGTAATAGTAACTCCAATTGAGGACCCGACCTTTTACAAAGTGACGAGATCCTAAGAGCCATCGTGGCCCTTTAAAAAAAGGCAAGGCCTAGGATAGAGAGCCAAGTAGGATTTACTTGGGAGGATCTAGTTGGAAGAGTTTTTGTTGAAGTCTTTACTCCATTCTAATCTCTCATCCTCCACAATATCCACTCTTTCCCATTTCAAAACATATCAATTAATTTTTTCGTTCGAAGAAATTAATTCATCATGTTCGCAAGAATTCTAGTCACCGAATCATCTTATGTATTGGCATCCTGATTATCTCGTCCGAGATAGTCAAAGAAACCTTTTAATTAAACAAAGAGTTAATTAAAAATTGTCATTATTCATTCTCACAAAACTAGCCAAAAATTGAAGAATTTTTTTTTTCTTCAGGTGGCGACCCCCTTAAAATTAAGGGGACCGGCTGTGTAAAAAGGGTGGCCCCCTTAATTAATTAAAGGGACCGCCTATCTGCGAAACCAAACACCCCCTTACAGTCGAATTTTATACCATAACATCATTTTTCTCTCTTCCCTCTTCCCCTACCTGCTGTGACGAAAATACCATCCCTATTGCCATCAAAATCAAAACCTGAAATCTTCCGATTAATCAAAATTCACAAAGGGCTTTCACTAACAAGTCAATCAACAACATTTCTTATAACTTTTTCAACCTTCTTTTTGTTTGATTTCATCCAATTTTGTTTTTAATCAAAATTGTGGGTTTTTCATTATTGTTATATTTCTTGATTTAGTCTAGGATTTTCATAACTATAATGATTTCCATAGTCATAGGAACACTACAACCTTGATAGGATTGAATCAAAACACTTATTGAGTCAAAATTTTAAGAACATGTATACTAATGAACATATGGCTGAATTTTTGCATATATCTATTTTTAAAACTTACACATTGTTGATTAATGCCAAAACATGTTATAAATAATCAAGTATTGATTATCCAAGCATATATATATATATATATATATATATATACAGGGGAGGGTTATTGTAGTGTAGTAGCTTAAAGTTGTTAAAATGAGAAGTGATCTTAACTATTGAATCTATTAATTAATATGTGATTTAATTAATAGTAGATACATGAAATTAAATCTTATACATAAAAATTGATGTACAACCACAAAAAAACTTGATACACCATCATTTATAGCTGATACATATGATACATAATTTTGCTTCACAAAAGACTATTAATAGAAATATACATTTTATTCGCAAATTGAATGTGAATACACTCTTACAAGTTACATCTGAAAGTAACAAATAACTCTAAACTATGATAAACAACTGATACACACGAAACTTTATTACTAAAAAATCATGAACAATTGCTCGACACGAACCAAAACCTCCATCAACTCGTACACGAACCAACAAATCGGACAACGACCAACAACTAATTAAATAATGTACATTTGTCTATATTTTTATTACTTCTCCTTTAACAACTTAAGCACTACACCATTTAACTAGTTTATATATATATAATATATATATATATATATAGTTCCAACTCAATAGTAAAATTTTTCTAAAAATAAAGGAGTGTTTGGATTCAACTCCTAAGAAGATTGTTTAGAGTCGAATGCCATCACTACCATTTTTATCCACGTATATAAACCCTAACAAACTATGTGAGTCAACAAAAATATAATTTGACATATTAGGACAAGATTTCTACCCATAAGGGAGCGTTTGCTTATCATGAATAATAAGAATTTTTGAGTCAAAATAATACTTTACTAGTAATAAGCCAATTGCAAACAAACTCACATGATTTGACACAATATACAAATCTAGATTATACAATGTCAATACTTAAAGTTGAGTTAAAAATAAACTAAGGAAACATAAAAATTACTTCTTAGTTTTTTTTTTTTTTTAGTCGAAGAAATTTTGTTTCACATATATATTTTTCTACATACTCTTTTTATTTTTGCATATTTTTTGACATTGTTGTTGACTTGTTAGGTGACAAAAATGCCGAAAGCTACTACCACCGATATAACTCTCACTAAATCCTACATCCCAAAAGTATCCAAAATTCCCGGCAACTATTGCCCAATTCTACAAACCTATGAAAACCTGCAACATTCACAAGGTCTGTTGTTGATCAACCTACTACAAATCCAAATATCGAGCGTCTTCTTTACTAACATTCTCTTCAATTGTCTCTTTTAAATCAATGAACGATGTTCCGAGTTTATTCTTATACTTCTCTTATATCAAGTCACAGGTAAACCCGAATGACTATGGCTATCTTGTCATTTCTTTTATGATTCTACACGAATTCATAACTCTTACTCTCGCTCAATTCGGTCAATCCTCAAAATTCCATTCAAGTGGTCAAGCCGTTTTTACAAACTAGTGGGACCTTTGCATCTATTGAATTATTCCTCAAGAAACCGAGGGACATATTAAACCGATCTCCTACTCCCACGACATTCGTTGACTTCATATTGGAACTGTCCGTGGTAGACCAGTGCCATAAAAAGTCACAACAGTCACTCTTAATCCAAATCAAATTCTCGACCAATGAACTAGAGCCCCGACATAAAGCAATGGAAAGAACTCATTCGAGAGAATGTGTTCGGTACTAGGAGGACATCGGGCTCTGTCTCCCCGCTTGTCTTGGCTCACAATGTTGTTGGAAACACGAAAGGTGTCGGTCAGCGTCCAAGTTGTAACATCATAGCTCGTAGTTAGCTTATAAGATATAGATAAGAAATCTAGTCCGCCCAAGGGCCCATGTGAGGGCCCAACTAAGCCCATGCCGGCCTCCCATATGGTATTTATAGCCCTCCTTGGAGAGGGTTGGTTGTTCCATTTTTCCATTAGTTCATTTATACAATTCATCCATTTTCCATCCAATCTCTCTCTAACATCACAACCCACATCTCACTCTTGTTCTTGGTTTGATCTTAAGATTACTAGTATTCTTCAATTGGTATCAAGAGCCATGGAGTGGTGTGTTTAGTTTTTGTGTTTGATTTGTGTTCAAAAACCTTTACAAAGAGCAAATTAGTGATTCAAATTTTTTGGCTTAAAAACCTTAAAGTTTTCATTTTTATTGTTCCTATAGGGTTAGTAATACTAGTTGTACAAGAATTTTTTGCTAAAAACCATTAAAAATCATGTTTTTTTGAGTTTTGAAAATTTGAGTTTCGTAACTGTTGGAACCGAACGAGGAAGAACCGAACGAGATTTCTAGTAGTTGGGACCGAACGAGTTGGACCGAACAAGGAAACCGAACGAGTAAGCCGATCGAGTCAACCGAACTAGCATATTCTAGTTTGAGCCGAACGAGTTCCTTCCTAGTGACAACCGAATGACAGTCGAACTAGTGATAACCGAACTAGCAGGACCGAACGAGTAGGACCGAACGAGGAGAACCGAACGAGTTGGACCGAACTAGCTTGTTTTTTTGTCAATCGAACTAGTGAAAATAAATTAAGTTTAAACTTAACAAACTCAATTTCTTAAATTATACGGTTATTTCTTTGACTTGTAAAATCCCGTGAAACAAACACTTGTTTTCCCGGTTTTGTCTAGAATTGTAAAATCCCGTGTAGTTTCATTTCAAGACTCGAAAATCACATAACCAAACACAATTTCTTTCTACCACCGATCGATCAATCTATAATTTTTTGATACCACAATGACAACTCTTGCTGATAAGTCACTTCTTTCTGGAGGAGACAACAAACCACCGATGCTTGAAAAACACCTGTATGATTCATGGAAAAGCATAATGGAACTTTATATGATGAATAGACCACATGGAAGAATGATTCTTGCATCTGTTGAAAAAGGACCACTTGTTTGGCCTTCAATCACTGAGGATGGAGTAACAAGGCTAAAGGAATATGTTGAACTAACTCCAGCTGAAGCCATTCAAGCAGATTGCGACATCAAAGTAATTAACATCATTCTCCAAGGCCTACCAAAGGATCTTTGGGAGAAGATTAAACTGTTGATGCAAGGAACATCATTAACCAAACAAGAACGTGAGTGCCAGCTGTATGATGAATTTGATAAGTTCACTTACAAGAGAGGAGAGACGCTGCATGAGTATTACTTGAGGTTCACTCTGTTACTCAATGATATGAACATTTATAAGATGCCTTTGGAGCAGTTTCAAGTGAACACCAAGTTCTTAAACAC
>BQNB010180032.1:0-12716 GCA_026074375.1 Tanacetum coccineum | reverse complement strand
ATCACAATCAGAGTCATATGCATCCAAATCATCAGCTTGATAAGCAGCATTATGAGTTATGACAGTCTGTGTGGCTTGACTTTCTGGAATTCTTGGATCTGCAAAAAATACGAGTTCCTCCTCATGTAAAATTTGACCACTTGCTTGAGCTTGAACCAACAACACTTTATCCTTAAACCACGAATCATCCCTTTTCCTCTTTGGTTTGTTGCACTGTTTGGACATGTGGCCTTCCCCTTTGTAGTTGTAGCAAATAACCATTCTTTGTTTTCCAGAATTGTTTCCATTTGCTCCCGGAGTATAAGTCCTTGAAGTACTCGCAGCTACAAAAGTGTGTATCCGTTGAATTGGTTGTAATATTACTCTTCCATTATTAATGGTAGCTTGTTGCCTAGGGTTTGACGAGTTTCTCAACTGTTTATTGGTAGTGGGATAACGAGAAGTGACGACAGCAGTAAAAAACGACATCATGTGATTGATGGCATCAATGGGATCATCACCTTTCTGGAATACTAGAACAATTAAACCTGATTCTTGTTGGGAAAATTCAGATTGTTGATCAACTGAGGGAGGATATTCCAATTGAGGTATAGATGATGATGGAGAATAAATGTTGTTGTGAATTGATGACTGATAATCATTAGATGGATAAGTGATTGAAAGAGGTGTTGATGATTGATGAGGTGAGTATTGTTGAAACTGATAAGGTGAACCATACTGTGGAGACTGATATGATGAAACTTGTAGTTGAAATTGAGTGTTTTGGTGTGAATTTTGATGAGTTTGATAAGAAGACTGGGTCATCTGATGAGTTGCAACAAAAGCAAGCGGATCTGAATTGTGTTCATGCATTAAACGAACCTCATTTGCATGAAATTCATATTGTCCCAAATAAGCATGAAACTGATCGATGTTAGTTGTGTGCAAATCTCGAATCAGTTTGACATCTGTCACAAATTTACTCCATTCAGGATGAAGGGTATTCAAAAACTTTGTGTTCACTTGAAATTGTTCCAGTTTCATGTTGTAGATGTTCATGTCATTGAGTAGTAGTGAAAATCACAAATAGAAGTCACGAAGTGATTCCCCCTTCTTATAAGTAAACTTATCGAATTCATCATAAAGCTTACACTCCCTTTCTTGTTTCGTCAATGAAGTTCCTTGCATTAGAAGTTGAATTCTTTCCCAAAGTTCCTTGGCGACTTTATGATTGCTAACCAATGCATAGACTTCTGGTGGTAATCCTTGGAGAATGATATTTGTTGCCTTAACATGTAACACCCCCAAATTGGGTCGCAGCAGAATATGAGTATCCGGGAGCGTTACATTATAGATCTATAGCACAAGATATGAGAACGACCTCTAAAAGAGTCGTTTAAAATATGATACATTGGATTTATTGAAATTGTTTAATACAAAGCACAACAGCTTAAATTGTTCAACACTTGATAACAAAGATTTTAGATCATAATAATATTCCAACATGTAATGACTCTAAATCTCTAATGCATGACTCCTAAAAGACTATCCCAATGTATCCTTAGCACCCCGTGCCTCATTGACCTGAGAAAAACATGCTTAAAACGTCAACATAAAGTTGGTGAATTCATAGGTTTATGTAAATGTAATGTAGGACCGTAAGATTTTTAAATGTATGTTAATGCAACATATGCAAACATCACAAATGTAATTACGTTTCCCTAAGCTCATGACAATGAAGCTCGACATGTATGAATTGCAATATAAATTGCCTACATTGCCCGTGATGATGTTCTAACCCCCGCTAATGCCGAATACGATATGGTACTACATCCCATTGGTTCACTCTCGTGGACACAGTAAGAGTACTCACCTGGATGGGATGTCAACCCACAAATAGATCTTATTTATAACATTCCGCATTACACAAATAATTGACAGTTCATGATATTGGCTCAAAGGGTTATCGTACTTTAGGCACAACAGTAATCATGATAAAATGTTTACACTTACGTCGTAGTTCGAGTTTGTAAAACAAAGCATGTTTCTCACCCCAAAAGTTGACTCCATTCAGGATGAAGGGTATTCAAAAACTTTGTGTTCACTTGAAATTGTTCCAGTTTCATGTTGTAGATGTTCATGTCATTGAGTAGTAGTGAAAATCACAAATAGAAGTCACGAAGTGATTCCCCCTTCTTATAAGTAAACTTATCGAATTCATCATAAAGCTTACACTCCCTTTCTTGTTTCGTCAATGAAGTTCCTTGCATTAGAAGTTGAATTCTTTCCCAAAGTTCCTTGGCGACTTTATGATTGCTAACCAATGCATAGACTTCTGGTGGTAATCCTTGGAGAATGATATTTGTTGCCTTAACATGTAACACCCCCAAATTGGGTCGCAGCAGAATATGAGTATCCGGGAGCGTTACATTATAGATCTATAGCACAAGATATGAGAACGACCTCTAAAAGAGTCGTTTAAAATATGATACATTGGATTTATTGAAATTGTTTAATACAAAGCACAACAGCTTAAATTGTTCAACACTTGATAACAAAGATTTTAGATCATAATAATATTCCAACATGTAATGACTCTAAATCTCTAATGCATGACTCCCAAAAGACTATCCCAATGTATCCTTAGCACCCCGTGCCTCATTGACCTGAGAAAAACATGCTTAAAACGTCAACATAAAGTTGGTGAATTCATAGGTTTATGTAAATGTAATGTAGGACCGTAAGATTTTTAAATGTATGTTAATGCAACATATGCAAACATCACAAATGTAATTACGTTTCCCTAAGCTCATGACAATGAAGCTCGACATGTATGAATTGCAATATAAATTGCCTACATTGCCCGTGATGATGTTCTAACCCGCAACATCCGAATCCGACATGGTATACATCCGTTGGTTCACTCCGTGACACCAGTGAGAGCTACTCACCCGGATGGGGATGTCAACCCCAAATAGATCTATTTATAACATTCGCGCTCACACAAAGTAATTGACAGTTCATGATAATGGGCTCAGAGGGTTATCGCTACTTAGGCAAACACGTAATCATGATAAAATGTACACTTACGTCCAATTTGTAAAACAAAGCATGTTTCTCACCCCAAAAGTTGTAAATCATTGATATAGTAAAACATGGGGCTATGAACTCACCTTAGCCGGTAGTTCTTCTTGAATTGCAAATGCACCAAAGTATGACAAATGAGTGGCACCGTCAAATACCTAAGTAAGTACGGCAAGTCTTAGTCTACAAGTTTAGGCTAACGACTCAATGTATAAATTACAATGACATTGTAATTTACATAACGACATGTTATATTGTATGCTTGTGTACGGCTTTAATTTTTAAGGAAAAAGTTTCTAGTAGTTGGCTCTCGGAAGATGTACGTTTATATATAATTATTATATATAAGTATACATGTTTATTAATAATAGTTTATATATTACTTTAATCGTCAGTTTAATAAAACTCGTCCGGTTTATTTTTGGAAACAAGATTCCAAGTATTTTTCAATGTGTCACGTATTTAAAAAAATTCTTTGTTCATCCCTCCAACGATTACCCTTAACGTCTCAAAGTTAACATGTTAGCCCGCCTAGTTTTCCATTTTTACACTTATGGTCCTTATACGTGAAATTATATTCCAAAGTCTACTATTTCAACAACCTATCAAAAACAGTCCCATGCAACATTATAAGAATGACAAATTGGCAGAATTACCCTTATGTTTCGTTTTGACACTTTTGGTCCTAACTCTTATAAAAAATTACATTTTTAGAGCCCTAATAAATTGAGCAAAAGAAGTAAAAAAAAGAAAATTAAGAATAAAGTCCAAAGAGCGACATTTGGTTTTGTTAACTTCAATGTTAAGCGAATAAGCTGTTACGGCTTAATCGCATAAGCTCGGGTTGAGCTTATTAGCGCTCGATGGACATATTCGGCCCAATAAGGCCCGTTAGTCTTGGTGTAAAGGTCAAAAGGGATTTAAAGTAACTCAATTATTTTATAAGCCCAAAACAGCCACATGAAATGTTTGTCCCGTAATTAAGCTCGAACGAGATTATTTTGTGTCAATTGGGCCTTCGGCCCAAGAATCAATTCCGATAAGCCTTATAAGGTCCATTAATGGTTCCTACTAGTTTTTCATATATATTAAGTTGTAAATAAGTGTTTTAACTTTAAATAAGTTGTTTCCACTTTTTAGCTTATTCAATAAACCATACGCCTAGTAAATAGGTCGTTGGGCTCTATAAGAGTCCAATAAGCATTTTAGGGGTGTGGGCTTGCATAAATAACAAGGTCCATAGCTAATAAGCTTTCTGATTGGGCTACATTTAATCTCTCTAGAGCAATGAGGATTCCCTTATTGGCTTGGTTCGAAACTCAATACAGTGAGTTATTAACTCACTGTTTTGTTTCCCATGCTTCGACCAACAACCTTAAGCCAACCAATAAGTCTTGGAGCTTAAATAAGCTCAGTTAAGCTACTTTATCTACATGCAAAAACATATTTAGTTACTACATCATTTCCTTAACCGAGCCCACCATTTTTATGACAAAGCACGAAAAAGGTAACAGGAAAAAAACCACGTGTGAATTAGTTAAATATCGTGCTTAATGTTTCATGCAATGTCATTTTTGTCTTTAAGCCCAAGAGGGGTTAAGCAAACTTAAGTTTGTCGAGAGATGTCTTATGTCACGAGTGAGGGTCATGTCAAGTGCCACACAAGCCGAGATAACAAGCAAAACAAGACGGGAAATGAAACAGGTCACGCATTGTAACCCATTCACTTTAGTATAATGAGTCTAATACGCATGATCACGAAATAATAGAAGAGGTTTAAGATGTGTGTCGACTTATAAGAGTCCGAGAGTGAGGAGAGTGGGATGGCGAGTGTCGAGTGTTAGTAACCTTAATGTTCTTTTACTTGAATAAAACCCTTGCTACTTATGATCCTTGGATACTTGTACTAGTTTAGAAACCAAAGTCACAAGATACTAGGTTGTGTGTTGTATGATCGTGAGTGAGGAGTAGAGATATGAGTGATATTGAGGAGAGTTTGCACTGAGGTTTTGATTGTGAATGGTAAGAAATGGGATGTGTTGGTTAAGGGAACATACATATAGTAAGTTAAGTCCTAGAATACCTCTCCTATCAAACCAACGAATGGTTTTGGGTTCCATTTAGGTTCGTCAGGTTTTGGGTTCAAAAAGGGGAAACCAACTTGTGTATTAAATAATTTAGGACCTTTAGGTTAGTTTAATATTAGTTTAGTTTCTTATGTTTAGGGTACATGAAGTGCCGTGATGGACTAAGGGCTTTCATGGATCCTTTTTCTTGTTGCTTCTCTTCGTCGTGAATTTTAGGATCAAGGGAAGGATATTGACTTGTTTATTAATCACCTAAGTCTACTTGTGTAAGATTGATAAGATACCTCAATTGCATGCTTGGCTTTCTTTTCTTGCTTCCTTAATCCTAGCCGAACCCTATGCATGCTTGGAGACAATTTATGACAAATTTGGAGGCTTGACAAGATCACTAATAAGATGTTTAACCATTGGTTAATAGATAACATAGTTTATTAGTGCTAGTGGGGATTTGTTGGAATTAATTTAGATGAGTATGTGTATGTATGTAATATAATATTCGGGCTAAGGCTATTTGTATAAGTAATTTTGTAGTTGTGGGGTATTAGTAACTATGAAGGGTATTTGTTGTTTGAAGTGGTAGGGTGTTTAATGGTTTACCATGCATTCAAAAACGTAAGTTTAATTGCGTTACGTAAACGTTTACTTAAACCACAAAAATAAAAAGCCTAAAGATTATAGTTGTTAGGCTATTTGATTTAATTTAGATGTGTTGTATGTGTTTGTATGTACATTTTCGGCCAAGTAAACATGCACACATAAGTTTGTAGTATATTTTTAGGTATTGAGTATTATGGTTTGCCATGCATGCAAAAGTCTAGTTTTATTGCGTTACGTAAACGTTTTACGTAACCAACAAAAATAAAAAGCGTAAAGTTATAAATTATCATCCTAATAACTTTATACCACTTACTTGACATAAACATTTAATTGTTTGCTGCCCGTTTACGTTAAACGTTCATTTTAGTTTACGCAATTTAGCTAAATGGTAGAAATTAAAAGCGAACGCGTAAAAGCCTAAAAATAAATAATGGAATAAATGAAGTCGTAAATGACCTAAAATTGCGAAATGTTATAGTCTCCACCCGTTAGAAGAAGTTTGTCCTCAAAGCGTAAGACGTTGTAGTGGATGAAGACGCCCGATTTATGAAGAGATGGGGGTATTTCTTTTTTAATGAATCTTCACGTTCCCATGTGAACTCAGGGCCTCTCCTCGAGTTCCAGTGAACCTTAATGAGTGGTATACGGCTTTGCTTTAATCATTTGATCTCCCGTTCCATAATTTCAATGGGCTCTTCCACAAATTGGAGTTTATCATCAATGTGTAGTCCTTCCAACGGAACGGCTAATGGTTCGTCGAAATAACATTTCTTCAAATTGGATACATGGAATGTATTGTGAACCCTGCTCAACTCTTGAGGAAGCTCAAGCTTGTAAGCAACAGATCTAACCTTTTCTAGCACCTTAAAGGGTCCAACAAATCTAGGGTTCAACTTTCCCCGTTTGCCAAAACGTACGACCCCTTTCCAAGGTGAAACTTTGAGCATAACTCTATCCCCAACTTGAAATTCCATCGGCTTACGCTTTAAGTCGGCGTAACTCTTTTGTCGGTCACGAGCGGCTTGCATTCTTTGCTTGATCTGAATGACCTTCTCAGTTGTCTCTTGGACTATTTCTGGACCGGTGAGTTGAACTTGTCCAACCTCGGCCCAACAAACAGGTGAACGACACTTTCGACCGTAAAGTGCTTCGAACGGTGCAGCCTTGATGCTAGCGTGATAACTATTGTTGTAAGAAAACTCAACTAGTGGCAAGTGTTTAACCCAACCATTCCCAAAGTCGATCACACAAGCACGTAGCATATCCTCGAGAGTTTGGATAGTTCTCTCGCTTTGTCCATCAGTTTGTGGATGGTACGCAGTACTCATATCCAAATTAGTACCCAAAGCCTTCTGAAGTGACCTCCAGAAATTTGAAGCGAATCTAGGGTCACGATCACAAATGATCGAGACAGGTATTCCATGCCTTGTGACTACCTCCTTTAGGTACATCCTTGCCAACTTCTCCATGGGGTCAGTTTCCCTCATTGGTACGAAGATTGCAGACTTCGTAAGTCGGTCAACAATCACCCAAATGGTGTCATAGCCTTGCGATGACTTAGGAAGCTTTGTGATAAAATCCATTGTGATGTTATCCCACTTCCATTGGGGTATCTCGGGTTGTACCAACAAACCCGATGGCCTTTGATGCTCGGCCTTGACCCTGGCACATGTCAAACATTTGCTAACATAGGTGGCGATGTCGGCTTTCATATTAGGCCACCAATATAGTTTCTTCATGTCTTGGTACATCTTGTCGGAACCCGGATGGATGGAATATTTTGATTTGTGGGACTCGTGCATGATCACAGTCCTCAAGTCACCATAACATGGAAACCAACTCCTGTCGTTTAAGCACAGGGTTGCATCGGCGCGGGGCTCTAATTTCTCCTTTGGTATATCCTTCTTGATCATACCTCCTACATCTTCGTTCTTGAGATTTTATGGTTTCTATGCTTCAGTCTGAGCATTTAAGATTTGTTTGGGAAGATCCAAACTAATAGTCATAACTAAAGATCGGACTCTTAATGGTTTAATTTGCTCTTTCCTACTCAAAGCATCAGCAACAACATTTGCCTTCCCCGGGTGATAACGAATCTCACAATCGTAGTCACTGAGCAACTCTAACCAACGACGTTGCCTCATATTCAACTCCTTTTGGTCTAGTATGTGTTGTAGACTCTTATGATCTATGAACACCGTACACTTGGTTCCATACAAGTAGTGCCTCCAAATCTTCAGAGCAAACACCACTGCACCAAGTTCCAAATCATGAGTAGTATAATTCTTTTCATGAATCTTCAATTGTCGTGATGCGTAAGCAATCACCTTCTCATTTTGCATCAACACCGCACCCAATCCTTTATGTGACGCATCACAATAAACAATGAAGTTCTCAGCTCCTTGAGGGAGAGCTAAGATAGGTGCGCTACATAACTTATTCTTCAATGTCTGGAAAGCTGCTTCCTGCTTGTCACCCCATTCAAAGGCGACTTTCTTCTGAGTAAGTTTAGTCATCGGCTTAGCGATTTTTGAAAACCCTTCAATGAATCTTCGATAGTATCCAGCAAGACCTAAAAATTGATGAATCTCCGTTGGTGTTTTAGGTGACGCCCAATCTTTAATAGATTCGATCTTGGCAGGATCCACGTGAATGCCTTGACGATCTATCACGTGACCGAGAAATTGTACCTTAGGAATCCAAAATTCACATTTTGAAAACTTAGCATATAGCTCCTCCTTCTTAAGCAGTTCTAAAATTGCCTTAAGATGTTCTTCATGTTCCTTTTCGTTCTTTGAATAAATTAGTATATCGTCAATAAAGACAATTACAAACTTATCCAAGTATGGTTTGCACACTCGGTTCATGAGGTCCATGAATACCGCAGGTGCATTCGTCAAACCAAATGGCATCACTTGGAACTCGTAATGACCATACCGAGTCCTAAATGCCGTCTTCGGAATATCCTCTTCTCGTACCCTAAGCTGATGATAACCTGACCGTAAGTCTATCTTCGAATAAACACTGGATCCTTGTAGTTGGTCAAATAAATCATCAATCCTTGGGAGAGGATAACGATTCTTCACCGTCAGTTTATTCAATTCCCGATAGTCGATGCACATCCGGAATGATCCGTCCTTCTTTTTGACAAACAAGACTGGAGCTCCCCAAGGTGAGGAACTGGGTCTTATAAGGCCCTTGTCGGATAGCTCTTGCAGTTGCTCCGACAACTCTTTCATTTCGGAAGGAGCCAATCGATAAGGTGCTCGTGCTACAGGTGCAGCACCAGGTACCAAATCGATCTGAAATTCCACTTGTCGAGTCGGTGGAAGACCCGGCAAATCTTCAGGAAATACCTCAGGAAAATCTCGAACGATTGGTACGTCCTCAAGTCGCTTCTCCCCCGACTTGTCTTCAATCTCCTTTGTAGTAACATGTGCCAAAAAGACGTGATGTCCTTTCAACAAATATTTATGAGTTTTGGTGCACGAAATGATGTTCAAACGAGTCCCGTTTCCCTGATTACTTCCGTCACCATGAATGATTAAGGTTTCATTTCCCCAGGGAATACGAACGATCTTCTCGGCACAATCAATGACAGCATGGTACTTTGCCAACCAATCCATACCAACTATGACGTCAAAACTTCCAAGTTCTACGGGCATTAAGTTAATGTTGAAGGGATGATCTAAGAAGTTTAATGTACAACCCCGAATGATAGTGTTTATCCCAATTATTTTCCCGTCGGCTAGTTCAACATCATAATAATGGTCTAATGTAGTTAGTGTGATATTAATTAGGGAACTAAATGTAGTAGATACAAAACTCTTATCGGCACCAGTATCAAATAAGATAGAAGCATAGTGGTTGTTTAGAAGGAATGTACCTGTAACGACGTTGGAGTCCGGGTTTGTTCCCGCATTGCCCACCACATACACTTTGGCTGGAGCACTGTCATTCCCACGTTGATTACCACGGTTTCCATTCTTTAACTTTGGGCAGTCTCTCTTGTAATGCCCCTGAACAACATACTCATAGCAAGTGGCAGTATTTTGAGTTGCTTCAGAGTTCCCACGACTGTTGTTATTATTATTGGGGCTAGAATTCCTGCAGTCACGAGCTAAATGGCCAATCTTCTTGCACTTGTTACATCTGGGAGCACATGGCCCTTTATGGTGATAGTTGCATTTGGTACACAAGGGCAATGATCCCGTGTACTCCCTCTTTTTACTAGGCCCTGCAGTGTAAGCCCTCCTAGTGTTCTGCCTCTTATTTTGTTATTGGTGCCCTTGATTGTTCCCATCATTATACTCTAACTTCCTCTTCTGCTCAGCTTGCCTTTCAGTAATAGTGATGAGTTTTTGGTCCATCTGATCATTGGAAAACTCAATTGCCTCCTCCATTATCTGGGGCCGATATGACATCACATTTCCCCAGATCATATCAAGGAGTCCACCAACATATTTCTCAACTTCATTCGATTCCTCAGGAAACATACGTCCACACGTCAGTGCAAGTTCTTGAAAATGCAGAGTATATCTCGTGATGTCAGTACCCTTCACCTTTAGGTTCCAAAGCTCAATCTCTAACTTCTTGATTTCACCCCTTGGGCAGTATTTGACTGTCATCATCTTCTTTAGTGTCTTCCAGTCCATGGCATAAGCAACATCTTGAGTAACAGCCTTCATGTGGGAGTTCCACCATGTAAGGGCATTTCCAACGAAAGTGCAAGTAGCGAACTTAACTTGGTTCTCCACAACACAGTTGCTTATGTGGAACACTGATTCCATCTTTTCAAACCATTGGGCCAACACAACTACCCCTTCAGTACCCTTAAAATTTAGTGGATGACAGTTCAGGAAATCTTTGTACGTACACTCACGCGGAGTGCGTGTAGTTCCTCTGTTTCTAATGCCAGAATTATGACTTCCATCGCCATGGCCATTAGTGCTGTTTCGAAGAGTTTCATGATTAGCAAGTGCCACAGACACTCTTGCTTCGATTAGCTGTTCAACAGCAGCAGCTGTCATAGGGGCAACAGTCCTTGCGGTAGCAGAGGATCTCCTTGGTGGCATATTATTCTAAATCACAACAATATAAAATACGTGAGTTTTTTTTCAAAAACCCTCTCAACAAGACATGGGTAACAACATATATAAACAACATCAACATCACACAGTGAATATATAACGTGACTGGGATCACAACACATAACAAAATTAAGATCGACATAACATAATACAACACGTTATAATATATATATATAACAAGATCACATCACACAGTGATTATATAACATGACTGGATCAAACATATAACAGGATTAAGATTCGACATGACCTAATACAACACATCATATATAACTGGAAAACATACATGATGTCTAATACAAAAATAAAATACAAGTCTTTACGGCCGGGCTAGCTAGGCATAAAACCCATAATACTTAGCCGGCTACAAATGATAGCTATGAACATGAAAGTAAACCTAGGCACTACTACCAGTGCCCTCGGGAGCATCCGCACGAGCCTGATATCTAGCCTGAAGTGCTTGGATCTCGCCTAGAGCCGTCGCCAAATATCCCTGCAGTGATGAAACCTGTGCGGTCAGGGCCGCTATCAATGAATCCTGCGCATCAATACGGTGATCCTGCATCCAAGCGTGGGTCCTGTATCCCTGAAGCTCATAATGGACAGCCGAACTAAATCCCATAGAGTGTGCTCAAGCCTCTCGGGAGACTAGAGCCTCCTGATCTAACAGTCGTGCAGTCTTATAGTGGTACTGCCTATCATCAATCAATGTCTCAACATTCTGAAATATTCGAGTCTGCCTATCCTGGGTATCCTTGATAACAGCATAAATGTCCTGAGTGTCCTGCTCCTGCACCGCAGCTAGCTCGGTCACCCTAGTGTTGACCCCTTCAAGGGTCACCGATGCTATCTCCTTGACAGCCTCTCTTGGGTCTACCCAAGTATCTCTAATCCCATAGCCGACCTCCTCGGCCCTCTGACGTCTGGTTTCAGCATCCAGAGTGCCGATAAACCCATGGTCTATCCTATGACCTCCAGCAGGTCTAGGAGCAGCAGTCGAACTCTCCCCCACCTCATACCTTGATGTAAGAGCAGTCAGACATAACCTCTTACAAGGTGGTAACTCGGCCTCGGGAGTGTACTCCCTACGGTCGACTAGTGGTGGTATGAACAATGAGGCTGGTAGTGGTGATGATGGTAATGGTAATGATGTGGGTATAGGTGGTGGTAATTGTAGTGATGATAGTGGAGGTGGTAGTGGTGGCGAGGGAATCTGAGGTAATAGAGATGACCAAGGTGATAGTGGAGATGGTGGTGGTGATGGTAAGGCAAGAAGTCTCTCGACCTCCTCCTCTGATGGAAAAGGCATAGATGCCTCGGGTCGGATAGATATCCTAGCAGTGGTATGACATGCCGGTGGTGATGGCGGTGTAGCCGCAGACTCATCGGTCTCAAACGGCTCTGTCTCCTTAGAAGAGGGGACATGGTCAATAACGGGTGCAGCAACAGAGTCGGCCGGAGCCAGATGCTTATCTTCCTCCTCCTCGTCACCTCCATTAGCTGGATAGTCTACTAGACCATCCTCATAGTCCTCCTCGGGATCTGAGTCAGCAACGTAGCCTGGAGATAAGGCTATAGGTGAATCAGCAACAGCATAAGGTTGATCCTTAACGGGAACCTCCTCATCAGATGGGGCCAAGTACTCGGGGTACTCTGGTCCCGACACGTAATCTGGCAAGAGTGGTGCCTGCTCTGGCTCCTCGGGTCCATGCACGTAGTCCGGTGATGCCGGTGCAGCCTCTGGTGAGTTAGGCTCCTAGCGTCCGAAGAAGTCCACAGTCTAAGCTAGAGGGTCTCCACGCGATGATATAGACGTATACGTAACCTCGGATGACGCCGAATCCAATGACATGACTCTGTAACACTCGAAGAGAGTTTA
>BQNB010180031.1:0-10498 GCA_026074375.1 Tanacetum coccineum | reverse complement strand
TGAGTCTTCATTAGAAGATATGTAGACGTTAGATTGAAGATGAGTGGGATGAACCCACGGTTTCATGGATCCCCAATAAGGGTTAATTCAAATTCAGTTTTTGGTTCGGTTCGGTTTTCGGGTTGACAATTTTTCTTTTTAACCAAACTAACCGAGCAACCCGATAACCGAACCGAACAACACCCCTAAAGTGAAGAGAATTTCAGTCGAAAGATCTATTTCCAAAGCCCAAATTGAGCCGAAACATTTAGGGGTGTTCATCGGTTTGGTTATCGAGTTGTTCGGTTTATTCGCTCGTTTAGTTCTGTTAGTTTTCGTTTTTCGTAAAACCGAACCGAATCGAATTAAATCAGATTTAACTGAACCGAAAACCAAATTTGTGAACACCACTAAAACATTTGCTTTTTCAACGACTGGCTGTTTACATATCAACCCAATCAAAAAGAAAATTTAAGTAAATGCATACAATGACTTGAAAATAACATATGAATCACTATGAAATAGAGGATACAAAGACACAACTACATTAAATTGCTATACACTAGTTGGTGTTAATGTTGAATCAACTACGATCCAACTTTTCTTGGTCTGCGCCCTCTTAGAGGTTCAGGTGCTGGCCGATCATTCACATTCGGTGTGTCGTTCGAAACTGAACCAGTTGAATTAATGCTAACTCTCGGAAGGAGAACTACAATGTAACAATACCAAGTTAATACATACTAATAAAACTAACCAAAATATAATGTGTTACTTTTGTCCCGCTGATTGTGCGATTCAACTAATCCACATACCTTTGTTGCATTAACGTCGAAGGACTAAAAGGTCTTTTAATTGGAGAAGCTGATGGTTTCCGAAGGAGATAGGCTAGGTGGCACATTAGAGACCTAATAAGAGGCATAGATTATGTTATAAGCACATATGGTTCTTAATATCCTAATAAGGATATTAATTAAGAGACTACTGTATGCGAAGTTTACGAATTACAAACTATCCATGTAAACCATCCACGTCGATGAAAATTTATACTACTAAACATGAACGATTATAACAAAAAAGCAGACCAAAAAAAAAAAAAAACTTACTTGCAATTGCAGTGCACTTTCAAGTACTTTCACCACCTTAGTCATTATTGGACGTTGTTCTTGTTCTCTCATCAAACACTGATAAGCGATTGTTGTAAACGCCTTCAAAGAATGAGGATTTATTTCATCCTATCGTTTGATTATTAAGGTGTGACATCTTAATATCAACACCTCGCAAACATTGTGTATTCTTCCTGATTAATTATCAGTAATAATAATTGTGCCGACTTATTTTTTTTGTTCTGCTGTTATTATCAGATTCATTAGTTCTTGTTTTTTTATATCAATTTCTCACATAAACCTGTCTCTACGTATAATGGATCACAATACTCGATTGTCCCTACAGCATTGGAGACGAGAAAAGTGTATTTTTGGTTTGCGGGACCAAACTTGGATAGACCCAAGTCTTCTATCCTCGCATTCCAATTTTCGTCTAATAAGATATTGGAACTTTTAATATCGCGATGCAAGACTCTTTGTTGGGTCTGACCAGGATTATGAAGGTAAGCAAGCCCTCGAGCCGCCCCAATGCATATCTCAAGTCGTTGTACCCACGTCAGATCTTTGTCATTAAGATACAAGTCGAGGCTTCTTTTTTATGCATATTCGTAAACGAGAATCATCTCGCCACAATCGTCGCAAAGCCCTAAGAGAGAGACAATGTTGTCATGCTTGTAGAGAGAAAGCATAATGACCTCTTTCCAGAACTCAGGATTTCCTTAGCCAAATGCTTGATCCAGACGCTTTAGAGCAACAACTGACTGGCCCTTCGAATGGACGAGTTCTCCCTTGTACACTTTCCCAAATCCTCCTTTTCCGATGCAATGGACATCATCGAACATGTTGGTTGCTGATTTTATAGCTTCTAACTCTATTTTGAGATGTTGGAACTGTTTTATGAAATATATCATTTTAGATATTGATCGAAGATAGAAAACATAAACCATGACTTCCAAAAACATTAAATTTGAAGAGCTTGCCAATAAATCACAATATATCAAGCTAAATGACATTTTGATCAAAAATATATAAGATATGCAATGATTTTTAAAACAATATGGTACTATAAATCACCTAAATGAACATTTTGAAATAGTGTTAGGACACAAATTGTAAAAATCAAGTTAAAAAATGTTTGCTCCAAATTCTACCCTTGAGGTTTTTTTAAGCTGACAACGAATTACCGGTATGGCCTAAATTAAGAGAAATAGGAAGGATCGACAGCTAACACAGGGTATTACCTCCTGTGATTCCTACTTGTACTGTATATTTTTTTTAAAGCTTTTTATCAATCAGATTACAAAGAGAGCATACCATGAGAAATTAGAAAAAAATGGGATGCACGCCCTCATCAAATAGAGAATGCCAAGTTTAAAGAAAAAGAAGATGGCCGGGTCAACTCGTCTAGTGGGCGAGACATTGTTTTGCAGGTTTTTGAGTAAATAAACGTCATACCTTTGCCACAAATAACTGTAACGTAAACAATCATGGATGACATATACCCGGAAAAAATAATATCCAAACCGAATAACCAAAATATTTTAAGGATTATAGGAGTCTAGACAGTGCATACCTTACTCCGGATTCCATCCCTCACTGCCTTGCCTTCATCTTCAGCTACATCCTTTAACATCAATTGCAATAAATACACTGATTAGTAAACTTAGTAATAAATAGAGACTTATTCGGTACGCATTATGGCAGAACCATGAAAGAGAAAGAAAAAAAAAGGGTCTTACAGGCATGTTATTATTTCCCAACTGAAGTTCCAACGCTTTCTCAAGTCTTGTGACAACCTCACCTATATCTGGGCGACGGGATCTTTCTTTATTCAAGCAATCATATGCTGTTTCTGCAAAAACGCTAAATGATTGCGGAGCCATTTGTTTCCATAGATCCCAATCAATTAAATCACTGAGTGTTTTCTCTCTATAATGGAAGATGGCTAGCGGAGCCAAATACTGGTTCGGGATGCATTTGTTTCCATAGATCCCGATCAATTATATCATATAGTGTTTTCTCTCTATAATGGAAGATGGCCAGCGGAGCCAAATACTTATTACCTTGTTCATCACTTACTGAATTCCTACCACACAGTACTTCAAACAATATTATCCCTAAGGAGTACATATCCGACTTGTGGTTCACACTTTTAGTCTTAATATATGCCTTTGAGATGCTTTAATCTTCATGGAAAGTTCAAAATAAGATAACTTGGGTTCCCAGTTATCATTTAATAAAACTGTGCAACTGTCAATGTTCCGGTGTATTACGCTAAAATCGCGTGGTTCATCATTATGAATGTAGCTCAATGCATGCGCAAGACCGACACATATCTCCAATCTTTTCACCCATGTCAACACGAACGGGTCTTCTATATAGTTCCCGAGACTGCCCCTGCTCTGACGCTTCTTAATGATGATTTTCTCATTATTCTCATCACAAAACCCAACAATGGAAGCCAGATTTTTATGCTTGAGACTAGAGAGCATGGAAATCTCCATCCAAAACTGTTGTTCTCCATCTTCCCTTTCTTTATTTAATCTCCGAGCAGCAACGTCAATCAACTCACCGGACCAAAAGAGGTGTCCCATGTAATCCTTCGAAAATCCAGTTACACGGACGATATTTTCATCATCAAAGTTGTTGGTGGCGGATAGTATATTTTCAAGGGGGATTTTTAGGTGAGCAAGATCGTTGAGCGAAGACATTATTTGTTTATCAAGTAAAAAAGTGAGCTACAAAAAGGGAGTTTGGGTTACAAAAGGATCTAAAAGAAGAAAGAGGGTAGAATTAATTCACAAGTCAATGCAAAGTGAAAGATTGTATGTATCATATCCACAGCAATCACCTCAATACTACAATTGAATGAGTGATTTTCAATCTATCAAGTTTTTCTATTTATATTTCGTCATAGATTCTTTTCCCACAATTCAACACGTCATCTCCACAGCAACCACTATTACTACATTGAATGAGTTATTTTAATTGTTTTTTGAAGTAACGTCAAGTTGTAATTAATCAAAACATCTTGTATTTGAGTTTTCTCCATTTTCCTTTTCTTGATGTTGTACATCTCCTGCAAACTTTTTCATAGAGTTTTAAATTGACCACATTAATTCAACTTTGCAGGTTGAATGGTCCCAAAAGCCAAACTTCAGCTAAAAAAAATATTGAGTTTCGTACTGAAGCAAACATGCCTACGTATTCTTAAATCTTTTAGTAGTTTAGTATCATGATTGTTGAGTGTTTTGTTATTTGTTTTGCAAGCTCATTTTTTTTTCCTTGCCTTTTCAGTGTCCACTATCAATGATTGTGGCTTGGTCTGTGCCTTAATCGGTGTGTTAATTGTATATCTTTTTGTCTGGATTTATAAATTGCTTTTTTCACATTTTCATTTTAGTGATTTTTTCTAAGGGCGTATAGTCAGACATTCATCAATAATCTGTATAGACTTGTGTCCTGCTAAGAATGATACTAAGGATGTTTGATTGTGATGTCGCGCAGTGATTGCATTATTAGGTTAGGGACCTGTTCCTATCTTTTATTTTGTTGATTGTCTTTGCGCATATGGTCTTAGTATAATTTGATGGTAAATATATAAATTATGCAACTTACTTAGGTAGTTAGGTGAATTAGTATACAAACACAGTAGCTCAAAAATCTTATCGCTTCATATAAATTTTAATTTTAGCAAGAAACACAGGATGGGAACATGTGAAAATTTTATAAACAATTCTTAGTTCTGTTTATATTTTATTGTATTATTGAAGTATAGCTAATTACATAAATTGTTAATGTGATTACATCAAAATGAATCTACCGTTCTTTTACTTCAAAAATTTACGGATTCCATCCACGTAGCTGACACTTTAACAGGTCCTTTGACCACATCCGTTAAAAAAAGACTAGTTACACAATTTTTTGAACCAAGTTCATTTTAAAAAGTTCCATATTTTTTATAAAAATTAGCGCTAACCTGCAAAGTTCCACTAGTGTCCGTGAACCCTCGGGACGCATCCTGATTATGTCTGGCTGCCTTTAAATCCCCTATGTGCAAAAGGAATTTTTGTCCTTACAACCTTTAATTTACTTTTAGAGTTATAATCTAGCAAAAAATCAAATTCATAAACTGAAATAACACAAAACATACACACCTGTTGGCTTATAGACCGCCACTGACATACAACCAATCACCATCTTCGTCGCCGACGTAAAACCCACCATTGTTCCAGCAGAAAACTAACCATCAACAATGTATCCAGTATTGTTCAAGAAGGTTTCAAAGATTGGAAGGTCATGACTCGAGGAACGGATAACATGTCCTAACCACCAGTAACACTTGCAGTAGGACTAAATAAATTCAGATAAATGACCAACCACACTTCAAGCCTATGTGTATCCCCGTATATAAACCACTGTACTAAATAAAAGAACAAGAGATATCCATTAATAAAGATAGTTACAACTAATAGCCCCTACGCCACCTTAAATAACACATTACAATGACTTTGACGCATCGTGTTATGGTGGAAACCGGGCCTTTTTCTTCTTGCTCTTCCGTCATACAAAGGATTTAGAGTTTAGAGTCATAAATTTACATACAGCTTGATTATATCTATGTTTTGGCATGAACATGACGTATATACACAAATTTAAGCACACTGGAGTTGAGATAGTTGACCTTTCTGCCATTCCAGCTAACGGAAATAGGTATTGATACTTCGAATTTTAAGCTGCGAAAGGGTGGTTCACAACTCACAACAAAGCAATGAGCCTAACCATCTCACCGGCTATTTGATTGTTATAACTTCACTACCGCACAACGACCTTAACTTATTCAGCCACAATTCCTTAGGCTGCACACCAGCCGCCCTCATCTAATAAAGGAACTTAATGGCTTCAAAAAGGCATCTGTTTTGTACCAAACTAGTCAACATAGCATTCCAACACGCGCGATTCCTCCTACTTTAATTCATATTAAAAACCCTTTTCGCATCATTCATCAACCCGAACTTCCGATACATATTAACCAACCCACACTGCACATAACTCTTCGAAGCCAATCCTAACTTAATTGCATTAGCATGAACCTGTTCACCACAGTTCCCATCGTCACTTATCTTAGAACAAGCACTAAGCACACTAGATAACGTAAAACTATTTTTCCTAACACCCTCTTTCCCCATTTCATTAAAAACCTCAAAAACCTCACGAAACCGTTCCTCCTTACAATTATTAATAATCCTAGCCGTCCACACCACAACAATTCTCCTCTAACCAATCTGATCAAAAACCATATCCCCCATTGTCAAAACACCCAACCTTCCCATAAAAACTAATCAACGAACTCCCTACAAACAAATCACCTCCAAACCCCGACTTCATCAACCACCGATGAACTTCCTCCCCAAGCTCCACATTCATCGTCTCCCCACACGCCTTAAGCACACACACCATAATCCAACTAACCGGAAAACTCCCACAACTATACATTATATACCGAAACTTATCATTTACAAACAGCCTAATCACTTGTTCATACTCGCCATTATCAGCATAACCCGCAATCATAATCGCCCACGAATTAAAATCCTTTTTAGACATTTCGTCAAACACTTTACGCACATTATCCAAACTCCCACAAGAAACATACATAATCAAAACCCTATTAACCAAACTCAACGACATACGCTTTTTACGTGTTTTTGTCATATGGGTATGTACTAAAACTGATTCATTAGAATCTTGAAACTGGGTGCATTCTTTTATGAGTGAAATGTAGACGGCATCGGGTATGGGAAAACGTAGCGTGTCGAGTAGGCGTAAGATATCGGATGGGGTGGTGGTTATAGTGGGTTTTGGTTTAAGGGTTTTGATGGGTTTGATGAGTTTTTGGAGGGGTATTTGAAAAGTTGGTAATTTGGCGGGAAGGTGGTTGTTGTTTGGTTTATGGGGTTTAGGGTTTAAAAAAGTTGAAATGGGGATGAAGTTAGTTTGAAGAATCATTGTGTGTTTGTGAGAACAAGGATTGGGTTTGACTGTTTGTTGGTTTTATACATTTGACTATCATAACGTGGTGCAACACCAAATCCGATTTGGCACTATAATTGGCGGCAATGTCATGCCGTGATACCGCACCCCCCAAATGCCAAACCTCAAGCCAGTTAAGTGACGGTCGTCGCTTTATGCTTTTGAGTTTTAATTGGGTATGACGGAGGCATGTGAAATGACATGTACCAATTCGCCAAACACGTTTACTAAAATAAAAACTCCAGCTTCTAGCTTATAAGTATAATATAAGCTCCAACTAACTTCGCCAAATACACATAGTAGTTTATATTAAGCTTCAAGACCAACTATTGTCTCGAGATAAAAGGTGCACACTTACTCGTTTGATTTTGGGTTTTTTTTAGAACGAGACACAAACTATAGATGTCACTTCTCACTAACAGATAATATTGGCATACCATTCTAAATAAGTTGTAACCAAAATTTCAACGAAATTTTAACGAGACACAAACTATAGACTATTGGCATGAATCTTTTTTTATAAGCCAAAATTTTAACGAAAATCATTTCTCTCGAAGACGCATGAGCTTGCAAGCGTAAGGTTTGCACCTTTGTCTCTTCTGTTCTTTTTCTAAGATTATTAGTTGCGACATGTGTCATAAACAGTGTTGGGTTCGTTTATGTTATTTTTTGTCCTGGTCCAACTTTGTGATGACTCGAATTGACCCAAACCCGACCCGATTAACACCCCTAGTCATAATCACCAAAATAGATCTTTAAAACCGTGACCTTTAACTATCTGTAAAAAAGCCAGTAAAATTGCAACACTGCTTTTAGTCATGGGGTTGGTTACTGACTTACATGGCTCTGATTTGGTGCCTAAGAAAGTAAACATCTTCGTGTGAAGGGCGCTAAGAGGAAGACTACCGGTTCGTGTAGAATTAGATAGAGGAGGTATTGATTTAAACTCGGTTCGTGTATAATTAAATAACAAAATTTACATGCATATAATTATAGAGGATGATTAACATTTAATTAGCGATATACAATTGGCATTAGCATTTTACAATATGGGTTTTGCTAACATATGCAATAGCATTTAACCATCTGTCATCGATTCAAATTAACATTGATGGAATAAGTCATTCACATTTGATAAATATTAACTAAAGAATCTGTCATTTAACATTAGCACGATATGTAGCCTCTCAGACCAACTAACAGTCAGCGAGCCACAACTAGAAATGTCGACCTTAGTCAATGTACATACTCTTATGAATGAGTCGATTTTGGGTATTTAAACTATCATTAGCCAAAAACACAAGATTATAGAAACTAAAAGAGAGATTCAAAACAACCATAACCGGTCTAAGGTTAGCATGTACAATCCTTGATCAGCTTGTAATCCAACTCATCATTTCATTACCACTCTTCCTGTAAGGCTGTAATTCTTCATTCTTTCAAAGTCCTCCACCTAAATTTTGTATACGCTATGGAAATTTTTTATCAGTAGTCGGGTCGAATTCTATGAGGTTTAGGCCTAGCTATAAGATTGTCGGTTACCCAACCTGCGAGCTCCCCGTCACGTTTAGCATGATTAAATTCCCTTTCTACATATTCTAATGATATTTGCAGCATTCCCCCAGGCCCACAATAGTCAGATATGCCTGTGGAATTAAGCCCAACGTTTTTCTCCAACCAGTAGAGGTAACTCACGTGGAACATCGACTTGAGCATGTCTTGCGGTGTGCATACATCTTTCAATATCACATGTTCAGTTTATTTGTGTTTAAAATATTACTAAAAATAGAGGGTTACTGTAAAAGAGAAAAAAAACTGTACATACTTTCACCAAAAAACACGTTTGTTTTAGGTACCTTAGTTACCGATTACGTGAGTGGTTTAAATACTCAAACTTTCTAACTTAGTTACCGATTACGTCCCTTTAGTTTATTTCTTTTGTAGCGAATCAACTACAAAAACTGCTTAAGAACTAAACCGCAATTTTGGTGAAAGTATATAGGTTTCTTTTCATGAGAAACCCAACACTACAAGAATTCCAACTTTCAGTGACAAAATAATTTAGGGACGACATATTTCGTCCCTAAAAACGTCACATGGCCCACTTTTTCAACTTTTAATTTCTTGACTATCTTACCGTTCGTACGGTTAGGGACGAAAATGTCCGTCCCTGAAATTAATTCCAAATTTCCTCTTTTTCTTTAGATTATCTGCTCTTTGGGAAAAATTGTTTTCTTTTAAGATCTTGGGACACAATGTCGTCCCTAAACTTTTATATCAATTAGAATTTTCTGTTTTGTTAAAAACCTTACTAAAAAAACTTTCTAGAAAAGAGGAAAATAATTAGAAAATTTCTTAGGGACGACAATATCGTCCCTAAAATAATTTAATTTTTAATAAATAATTTCATGAAATATTTCATTTTTCCCTCTAGTATTTTGAGTCATCCCGCCTCATATTAGGGACGACAATATCGTCCCTATAATAATTTCATATTTAATAAAATATTTCGTGAAATAATTCGTTTTCCCTCTAGTATTTTGAGTCATCCCGCCTCATATTAGGGACGACATAGTCGTCCCTAAACATCAATTCGAATTAAATTATTTTTATTTTATTAAAAACCCTTTTTATCTCATAAAAAATTTAGGGACGACAAAATCGTCCCTAAACGTGTTTCCAAATTATATTATATACTTAATTAATATTTTAGAGGATGAACACCGTCTTACTTTCATATTCCGTATAACAAATACGCAAAAAGTATGTATGTACGCTCTGGACACTATCAACGATATGCAAGTTATTCATTTAACATTTCATGTATATCAATATCATCTCGACTTATCTGTTTAACATATTTTGTATGTCTATAATTTCGACTCATCCGTTTAACATATCTTGTATGTCTATATAATCTCGACTCATCCGTTTAACATATCTTGTATGGCTATAAAATCTAGACTCATCCGTTTAACGATCTTGTATGTCTAATAAAAAAAACATTCCGGTTTCTTGGTTTGTTCCGGTCCGGTCGGTTCAGTTTCTCAGTTCGGTTCGGTCTGGTCGGTCCGTTTTCTCGGTTCGGTTGGTCCGTTTTCTCGGTTCGGTCCGGTTTCTCGGTTCGTTTAATTAAACTTGTCATTTCCGAACTATCCAGTTGAACATGATATTTTATACTTTTTCAGGCTGCACATTCATTAAGTAACACAAAAACAAACATTCATTTAGCTAAATATTATACATACCACCTGTAGAAGCACAAGCGAGACCTTAGACCGGTAATCGTATAAGACTTACAAAGAGACACTTAAACATAGTTTAATTTGACACAGACACTTAAATAAACACTTAAAGAAAGCTTCTAAACAGACACCTTACAA
>BQNB010180029.1:0-12716 GCA_026074375.1 Tanacetum coccineum | reverse complement strand
GATGTTTTCTTGACATATAAATAGATATACATGGCATAAGTAGGTTGCGTGAGCTCGTCTACTTTAGTTATGCAAGTTACATTGCATATTGAGATATTGGTAATGCAAGTAATGTAATAAAGCAAAAAAATTTCCCGTACAATTGTGATCATAGTAACATAGGTTGATTTTGCATTTGATGAAAATTCTGGGTTGTTATAGGAGTGTTCTTCGTCTCCAATTGTTACCAATAGTTGTATTTGCCCTATTGGCAATATTATTTCACTACTAAACCCAATCAGAGGGGTGGTAGCCGGCACCAACTGGTTCTTGATTTCTGGATGGAGTCGGCTAAAGTAGTGTTCATATAGTATTTCTGAGGCTGATCCGCCATCCACATACATGCGGTGTATGTAGTGACCTCCTATTTCCGCCTCAATGATTATTGGACCTTCTATTCCTTCATCTTCACCTAGGGGTGGGAAAAATATTTCTGGGTTTGGAGAAAAGCTGTGTGTGATCTTCTGCCTGGCTACTCTTTCCCAAGGTTGAACCATTAGGATGGTTAGTGCTTTGTCCTTCCCAAAAGTTTCCCCTTTCTTTGCTTTGGGTTGTTCCCTCCCACTGTTCTGTTTGATCTCTTTGATTAGGTGCGATAACTTTCCTGCCCTGAGCATCTTTTCTATTTGCTTCTTTAGGTGCATACATTCATCCGCAGTATGCCTTACTTCGCCATGAAACTCACAAAACTTAGCGTGATTCCGTTTCTCAATCGGGGTTGTCATTGGTGGCGGAGTCTTGAATTTTCCCATTTCTAAGGCGGAAATTTCTTTGGGTGTTTTTGTGAGAAGCGTGAATCGATCTTGCTTTCTTTTTGGTCTCTGCTGGTTCTGAAAGCCTCCTTTCTTGAAATTTTGTCTATGACCGCTTTCCTGTTGTTTCCACGGTGGAAATAACTTTTTTCGCTCGTGATTTGAGGCTGCCACCTCTCATTTGAGGAAAGATGTAGTCACTCTCATCATTTCGTCAACCGTTTTTAGGATTTTGTCATGCAGACGTTTATAGAGTTCAGGGGTTGTGATTCCATGCACGATTTCGGAGATCCTATTGCATTCTGGTGCCCCTTAACGTCCCTGCTTTCCAGCTTGTATCTTCTCACAAAATCTTCTGTGGACTCTCTATCCCGCAGTTTAATGTTGTGGAGCTCTATGGGATCTTTGATGCATTTTTTCTGCTGAAGGTAGTTTTCTAGGAAAGCTTTCTTTAGATCATCATAGCTGTCTATTGATTTGGCTGGGAAGTCGTTAAACCATAATCTCGCATTTCCTGTCAACATAGAGTTAAACACGTGGCACCAGGTTGGCATAACCCACCGTTCTGTTTTTATGGTTGTTTGAAAAAATTTCAAGTGGTCTTCCGGATCTTCACTCCCGTCATATGTCTTAATGTGACTCGACATTTTTGTTTTTAGGAAATTGAAGTAGCGGATTCTAGGTGTAAAAGGATCTACCTCTTCACATACCTATGGTTGGGACAAATCATCCTCCGCCCTGCTTGGTTTCTTTTTCTTTGATCTTGATTTCCAATGACCGCCTCCGCTGTCTTTACTTTCCGAGAGTGCGTCTGTGTACCTCGAGTAGGAGGGTTGGTTATTGTTATCGGTGCATGTGGACACACTCCTTCCTCTACTTCCCAACCTTTTGAACACGCCTCCTTCTTTCTCTTTTGGTTTTGGCGATCTTGATCGGTCACGTTTGAGTCTTGAGAACACACTAGGGCTAGGTATTGGGTTGCGCGAGCGCCTAGATCTATACCTCTTTTTATATTCCCTGGTACTCATCGTCCTTGACTCAGAATATCATGATGTTCTGGTATCCACCGAAGTTAAGTCGGGCTTTTACTTCTTTCAGTTTTTTGTTTTTCTCTTTCTATTTGTTAAATTTCTCCGCTATGATTGGGAGCAATTGGTTGTAATTTTTGTCACAATACTCCCGGAGGGCTGCGTCGGAAGTAGGCCTACCTCAGTCTTGTGGTGTTGGCTCTTTTCCCCTCCCAACTATATTCCGCACGGCGGACGTGGGCTGGCTAGGAGCGGATTGTTCATGATTGCTCATGGTGAGTATTTTCGTAGAACGTAGTTGTATTCAGGGTCCCATGGATGGCGCCAACTTGTTAGTGCAAAATATGTTACGGGCTGAATATGGTGGATCTGAGATGGTTATTGGACAGGGCCAATGAATAGGATCTTGTACTAAGCCAAATGATGTAGTGATCTCCTGCGCAATTAAAGGTAAACTGTTAGTCTTACCGTGAGGACGGACCCCACGATTAGACTCCAACGTGAGAGTAAGTATTCATGTTTTTGTCAGAGAGTGTCAGAGTATATGTGTATGTGAAATGTGGTCAGAAAATCATACCTCGTGGGGTGTCAGAGCACCCATTTTTACAAGTAAGCCCAATACTAGGTTTTCCTAATATTTTGCTCATATCTGTTAGTGGGCCGAAGTGGGCCCCTTGTCTGGCAAGGGTCCACAGTAATCGTGTTCTTGCGGATGTGGGGTTCCCTTTCGCGGATGTTTCTTGGTCCGCGGAAGGTCTGTCACGTCCGTCTTACCTCTTCTGGGCCGTGCCAGCACGAAACTGGGCTTAGTTCTGGCCCATCATATTTTAGGTTGCTTTGGTTGGGCGTGGAGCCCATTATGATAATACGGTTTAGGCCCAAGGGCCTGATAAACCTATTATACCTTATCAATGTTTGTTTAATTCATTATGGATTTTTTACGTAGCTTGATTTCATTAAATGTTGATTCCTCTCTATGATCATTTTCTTCTTATTTTCTCTTTTCAGGATTCAGGGAAGAAGGGTGCGCCGTCAAAGATAGTTGGGAGCGTTACAAGTACTATTTCCAACTCCTCGCTAAGATCCGCATGAGAGACGAGTTTGAATCACGAATTATTGGTTTTTTTTGTAAATAGTTAGTAGTTTATCAATGGTTACTCTCAGGAACCGATTAATGAGACAAGAGCCAACGATTAGTATTTTTGACGATATATAACTGTCTAGATTGAAATGTTAATTAGCAAACTTTTTTTAATTTTTTGTTCTATTTTAATTAGCTTATAAATAGTTCCTAGCATATAGGCAAATAGTGGTAATGCGATAGGTATGGTGTTTCACAGTAAGGTTGTGATGGGTATGTAGTGGCACCGTATTGTTGTGATGTGTAATGGTTAATATTATGGAAAGTGTTGTCATAATGTTGAGTTGGGTTGTAGAATGATGGTTGGTTGTTTCGTGGAATTTCTTGATCATTTTGTATACGTATGTTTACAGGCGGTTGAACGATAAAGGGTTGACTGCATTGATTATGTCCCGCTTGTTTGCATCTGCTATAATATATAAGTCTTGGCTCCTCTCCTTGAGATTGTATACGGTTTGTATTTTTAGGACGACCGGGTTGTAGGTTGTCCATGCAAGGAGGAATAGCTTTTTGAATATTGTGTGGAAATTCTCATTGTTGCATATTTCCAAGAAAATGAATTGACTCCGAATAAGTGCCTTGATATTTTGGTTTTTTAAACCAATCTGCTACATATTGGACACAATCCGTTAAACCCAAAAACCGTGTTATAGCTATTACGTGACCACACGGAAGTCCTGAAAGCTGCCATTTACGACATTCACAAATTCCTGTTTGTAAGTTGACTGCACGAATATACTGACCGTCTGAAACTTGGTATTGATATTTGTTAACACCTTTAACAACCCATGTCGCACTTTTCATCCTTGTTTTAGCCACTTTGTGTGCTGCCCAATCAGTTATTTCATACGTCATATTTGCTACAATAATAGATAAACAAGAATCAATATAGAAGTTGTTATTAAGGAAAAAATAGTTGTATATTATGTTTTCTAAGAATAATTCCTGCTAGCTGTCGACGTTTATAGTACCATTCTTGCACCATCGCACGATATGTCTCGGCTAACTTTAACACGAGCTCTTTTCTTTTTCGATATATTGACGATGTGACCAGACGTTGCACAGACTCCACACTTTTCGATTGTCATATTTTTGTCACCGAACTAAAGTGGGCAAGCGCTCGTGACATCTCTTGAGGACCAGTCGACAAACAGCTTTTTCTTTGCTCAGGTTGAACAATTTGTAGTATGGCTTCATGCTTGGTTGCATAGTCTTCTGTGTGTATGCTTGTTAGATTTTCTAGATATAAAACTTTTCTTTTTTTGTTTTTTTCAAAGATCAGGTTCCTGCTTAAGATGCCGACAAAAATACAAACATGAAAGGCTAAAGGGAATTCATTTTCTACTGCCATAGCTATAGCAGCATGCCTATCAGATATGAATAGCAAATTGGGATTATCACCAATGCCATTCTCTTTGAGCACGACATTCCACCATGCCCAACATGTGACCTGTTTTCCCTTGTGCAATACAAAAAGCAATTGGCACAATCTGATTGATTCCATCCATGGCCAAGCTACCAGATTATTCCCTTGTATTAGCACCTTTAACATGCGCAACCATCGATCTTAAGCACCGGGCAGTAGCATAATTGAGGAAATGTTCGGAATCTGAAATAATAGATTGATAAAAATACTTTCGTGATGTAATTGATATTATATTATTTAGAATAATGTGAGCATCATTACGTAAGCACCAATGCAATTGTAATAACAGATCGTAAAACACTCCTCGTGTTTTCTGTCCCTGCAGTTTTTTTCGTTTTAGGTTATACAATAATACTGGGCAGCATTATCAAATACTTCGTACGGAGATACCCTTACCTGTTGTATTCGTTAATGGTTCCCTTTCATTGCTTGTTGGTAAGTCAATTATGCTATCTTTATATTTGAACAAATAATCTCTGTTGGATTCTTTCCCTTTAAAGTCTCGCGGGACCTATCCTTGTAATTTTGGAGTGAGGAAGGTGACCAATTACTTTTTTGTTAATGCATTCGATGGTTAGGTTATGTTTTGAGTCTTGGACATGTTGTGACATCCATTTAGATGTGGTAAGGTAATACCGCTCTGTAATTATCCCACAGTCTAGCCCGGAGCTTCCAATCACATTGATTAAAATGATAGCATTTTTAGTGACATCTTTCCGGGGCTGATCTGTTTGTTAAAAATTGGAAACCTTCGTTTAAAGCTTTAAACCTAACAAACAAGATCAAAGCTTCTTTGTTGTCAAAAATGTTACCCTTTTCAACTTCAGTTTGTTGAGTATACTGTCTATGAAATAATGGTTGTTCCTTGTGATAAACTAGTGTTCTAAGAATATTCAGGAACACCCCACACTATCTGTTCCTCGCGGTCGTTGAAGGAGTTTCTTTGATTAGATTAAGATCAAGCTGTTTGATTTGTTTGTGAGAGATTGTTTAGATCTTGAATTGAGATTCAAGATCTTTATTTTGTTTGTAATAAAATTTGTTCAATATTTTATTATGGTAGTGTCGACAACCTAACTACCAAAGCCTAATTTTCTCATTTGAACTAAGGTTGAGCACAATGAATGATGGATTGAGCCGAACTGAAAAACTGATCTGCTTGAACCGAACTAAACATAATTTGGTCCCGTCTTTAGTTCACCTTTTTTATTAATATTTAGTATTCGGTTTGATCCAATCTAGTTTGATCTATGCAGAATCGACCAGTATGTTTTGTTGGATCAGACATAACCGATGAACATGGCAGAAGCGGCCTAAGCGAATCAGACCGAACACATTTCGATTTGTGCCTCGATCCGGTGTCTTGACCAACTCAGATTTTAATTCGGTCCACTTGTCCGATCTGGTTTTTGAAAAATACTAAGGGTCTGTTTGGTTAGACGTAATGAACTAAAAAAGAATGTAATCGACGATGTAATAAAATGAATATAGTGATTGAATGAGTCATTATTGTGTCATTGACATATTTGGTTGTCATGTTACAATGAAATATCATTTACGTATGTTGTTTGGTATGATGAAATGAATGTTGGAAAGGAATGAAATAAATAAAATATAACAAAATATGATTCCATGTCGTAATGAAATGAAAAAAATCTAAGGGTGACTGTAATTAAAATTAGTGGTTACAGACGTAATGGAATGAATCAATGAATAAATCATTCCATTACAAAACTCAAAACAAACAAAATATTTTTATTTCACCGTAATGATTCATTTCATTCCAGCTTTGATTCATGCATACCAAACGCTACGTTAAGGAATGGTTTTGGTGTAATGGGTCATTCCTTGTAATGAATCATTACATTCCATAAATATAAACAAACAACATTTATTCATTCCATCGTAATAATTTTTTCCATTCTTCCCCTGGTTACAACATATCAAACACTACATAAGTTTTAAATTTTGAATGCTTCATTACCATCGAATACGAGTCAAATTGGCATTTAAATTGCATGACGTTATATAACAAACCATTTGTTACAGGCGTTACAACAAACTCGAGTGTGTATCTCGTTATCTTTTCATCACATCACACATTTTATAAAACGTCAAAACTTTATCTCATTTTTTCACGTGGAATTATCTATACTACATATAAAGCAAATTATACATTATCTCCTCATTGAATGTCATAAATTAAGTAATACAACTATTTATGCTTACTCTACAATCTTTGATGCAAACAACAACAAAACAAAATGGTTTCGGGCACACATCTCTCCTCATTTAATACAAAAAAATTAAGTAATACAACTATTTATGCATATTGTACCATACTTTAATACCCAAAAAAAATTAAGTAATCTAACATATATTGCTTATTGTATCATTCTTTAATGCAACATTTTACTACAACATTTCACCACAATTAAGTTATCTAACCTTTCACCACAATTAGTAAAGTAAATATATGACACTAACATAAACATTGTCCGATCATAAATTATTATATACAACATAAACATGCATACTCCTCTTATCAGTAATTCGAAGTGAATCACATCCTATATTAAAGAAATTGAAGAACATATCACAAATATATTCCCTTATTGCTTGCATTTTTCATCGAAAGCAAACAAGAGAATTTCCTTCATAATTTAAACTCATATTTAATAAGTAAAAGAAAAAAAATCGACCACCGGTAGACAATCTCGTTAATCATACGCCAACTACCTCGAAGCCCAAATTGATTTATCACATAAAAGACATGCAATTGATTTCGTGTTTCTGGGTAGTTTTATCTAAAGCGTGAGATAGTCAGAGAAAAGTAACGATATATGTTAAGAGTATAGCTTGGCTACAATCCTCCACCCAAAATACACAAGAAATAACTCAGGGACTCACAAACAAGATTCAGAGACCCGCAAACAGGACTCAGAGACTCACAATTATAGCATAGAATTATAGTTAATTGGCTACACAAATAGCTAATATTTTCTCTAAATAAAACCCTAGTTGTGTATTCCCTTAAATATGATTTTAACATATGAGAAAATATTAGCTACAATTAATTAGCTACACAAAACAAGCATAAAGTCCAAGCTATACCCTTTTATTTATTGTACTTATTAACAATAACAAGGCCCAAAGCATAAAGTCCAAACGAGCATACGAACAAAAATTAAATAATAAATTAGAAAAATGATACTTAGCCTTAAATATATCTACTTAAAATTAGACCCACAAATCCTATTGGTCTATGGATGACATGAGCGCCTAAGTTGAAGTCAAACATGGAGGGTGTTTTTTTATAATATATGTATCAAATATTCTTCGAAATTATATGCTAACAAGTTGATGTTACATATAGTTTTAAAAATCGATCTGCATCAACGAGTTTAACCGATAATCAAAGTCGTCACCGGTCCTGCTAGACAATAAAAGCCACCCGAAAACGGACCAGAAGAAAAAAGAATGAACCGAGCCAGACCGACATCATTTTCTTTTCGTTATTCTCAGCTTAATCAACTCACCATTGTTCTTTTTTTAGTGCATGTATTTTAATCACAAGGTACCCGCTAAGGTACCCGCCGCCGTAACGCGCGAATAACCTGCTAAGTTTATCATTACGTATTTACTCCCTCCGTCCCATAATTATAATCCAGGTTTTCTTTTATGTTTGTCCCAAATTAATTGTCCACTTCTAAAAATAGATAGGGAATTTATATTAAATTTACCATATTACCTTCAATTAATGTTATTATTACACACTTTAAAGAAGTTAGAAATTAATTGGTTAAGGGTAAAACTGTCATTATGCAAAAAGTAAGAGAGAGAAACCTGTAATGATAATGTTTTTCTTAAACTACGTGTGTTTTGTCGGTGGACTATAATTATGAGACGGAGGGAGTAACATTTTTTGTAACATTTACATGCATAGACGTCATTGTTTTCATCATACTACCGTTCAAAACCTACCATAAATATTAGAACAACTACTACATCTTAACTAAGAAAAAAACACCAATGGCTTCAATATCATCACTATCACCCAATATCAAGTTCATTCCAAAACAACAACGGAATAATATCACACCATCTCATAGCTACTCGGACCAGTTACTGTTGCGTATTTTACACACAAGAAGTGGTACCGTAAAGATTACTAATAACCAAAGAAGAACACAAGCTTTACGAAATGTGACCGTGGGAGCAAAAGGTGGTGGTGAGGGGAGAATATTGTGGTCGGACGTGGTGGTGAGGCCAAAAGAGGTGTTTAGGGGTAGGAAATGGAATGTTATGGATATTGTGACAGCTAGTGTTATGGCATTGATGCATTTACTGTGTATTTTTGCTCCGGGGACGTTTAGTTGGGGTTGCTTATGGCTGGTTTTTGGGTTGTGGATTGCGACGGGCCTTTTTGGTATAACTTTATCGTTTCATAGGAATTTAACACATAAAAGCTTTAAGCTTCCGAAATGGGCTGAGTATACGTTTGCTTACTGTGGGGTTCAAGCTATTCAGGTGAAAATTAAAACCCTTTTTCTACTTCTCAAATGGATATGATGTTTAGTATAGAAAGAACATCTTATATTCAAAAAGGATAGAAATTGTTTACTTTCATTTATATCATATCACAATAAAAGATTGATTAAACAAAATTCGTAACTTAATTTTTTTGCTGATAAAGCTTAGTTTACAAATTAGGAAAGATAAAAGTGAGCATAGTTGTTGTTGACAACATTTTAAGGTTTTTTCCATACGAAAACAAGTAAATATTTGAATGACTAGTAAAATAGTTTTAGAAGTTGCGCGAATGAAATAATTGAATAGTTTGAAGGGTTTATTTGGTCTCAAACTTATGAATGCCCCTGTTTTGGGTACCAATTTTGTACGGAATAATTGAATTGTGAAAGTTTAGGGGAATCCTATAGATTGGGTGAGCACACACCGGTACCATCATCAATATTGTGATACGGATAAAGACCCGCATAGCCCGACTGAAGGATTCTGGAATAGTCCACATCAGTTGTTTGATACTGACAACATTACGAAAAGGGTATGTTTTAAATATAAATAACTCCTAACGCGCTACATTTTATTACCTAATATGTGCATTTTTTTTCTGCAGTGTGGAGAACCAAATAATGTTGCAGATTTGGAGAAACAGCCATTCTATAGGTTTCTTCGAACAACTTATATAGTACATCCGCTAGCATTTTCCATTCTTCTATATGCCCTTGGAGGATTTCCGTTTATTGTATGGGGAATGGTATGTCAATTTTATGCTTTCAGATCAATTTTATACTATTAGTACGTTATATTGGGGAAATTATATGTATTGCTAGCAGCATATATGATTAAACTTTAAAAAATCCGAATAGACATAAGCCTATCATAAACGTTATTAATAGTTTATTATAAGATTTAACTTACACCAAGAGATTTTATTTGGAAACAGGGTGTAAGGATATGTGGGAGTAAACACATTTACATGGCTTGTGAACTCAGCTTGTCACGTATGGGGACAGCAAGCATGGAACACAGGTGATCTTTCGCGTAACAATTGGTAAGTGATCGATAAGCCCTTTTGGTTGCATTTGTTTCATTGCATATGAACGTAAAAATAATCATGAAATAACAGGTGGGTGGGAATACTTGCATTTGGTGAAGGATGGCATAACAACCATCATGCATTTGAATACTCGGCAAGACATGGATTAGAATGGTGGCAGATCGATATGACATGGTATATGATCCGTTTTCTTGAGATCATTGGAGTGGCTACTGATGTTAAGTTACCGACCACAACACATATTCAAAAAATGGCTTTCCCACCCAGTAGGTGATCTATGTAGCCATGCCTTTAGGTTATTACAACATTTTCCTTTATGGAGGATATATTAATTGTTCATGTCTTTATACAAATTTTCTGATATCTATCGAGACGTAAACGCTTTGCTTAGAGCTTAAACCCTCAAAATTTTAGTGTTGAGGCAAGGGATGTATAAGTTACTTTTTCAAATGTATACGTATGAATAACCTATTTTCTTGTTAACATGTTTTATTTTGGAACCAATATAAACATCTTAGATGAGAGAATGCTCCCCAGCTTAAAGACCGGTTGTGGGTTCAAGTCATATCTATGACATATGAAATAAATTTGTGGTGTATATAATTTTGATTAGAGAGGACCACCCGTCGGTTTTTTCTTTTGGCGTAGTTGTTTCGTTCGTTATTAAACGGATTTTCGGTTTATATTCGATCTTTCGTTTTCTTTTGCTCGCTGTCTGAACTTTGTACAATCAGATAATATATTTCTCATCGGCACTGTAGCAAGATACTGGAGATAAAACTCTAGCTTGACATTATATATAGGCACTAAGCATCATAAAAAGCATTATGCTCGAGTCACTCTTTCTTTCAACAATGTAAGTTTGGGATAGAAACCGTTATGATTATAGACTTCTAGTGTCTTGTTTCTTCTTTAAAAACGCAAAATCCGTGAAAGACCAATAGCGGAAAAGGTTAAGGAAAACTAGCTTTGAACTTGCCAAAGGTTTGCAAACCTTGTGAATCTATGGTGCAACTGATTTAAAGAGCTTGTATACCAGAAACCTGAAGTCAATAGACTCATACTTTATAAATCGTTGAAACTCTAAATGGCAAAACTGCCATGTGCTTCAAATAAAATGTATTAGATAAAATTTTAATTAGTAAATAACTATGCAACTTACTACACCGAATTAAGTAGAACAATTGAGCAAAAACTATATGACTCGACAGGAAAAATCTCCCGACTGAAAATTAATACAAAATAATGTGAGATAAGAAGAAGAGAATTGCTGTCTAATATATATGATTGTCTCTTTTTCCAATCACATTCAAAGCGCGAACTGAAATTGTAAGTTCTAGCACGACATTCACGGATCAAATAACCATTAATAACTTAGGAGGTTTCCTTCTTCGACCCAAATGTAATGATTGTTTATGATCCCAAACGGATGCCCTCAAACCAAGTGGTTTGAGTAAAAAGAAAGGTGAAAAGAACTTTTGTATTACTGATTAAAGACAATAACATAGCGGAAAACATGGGGTCCATTTCCACCTCACAAATATCACACTAGAAATCTTCATGATGATTTTTGACGTGGGATACGTCAGTAGGATTTCACGTCCTTTGCACTTGAGCAAGGGACTGTGGCGCCCTCATTGCACAATCCATTTGGAAGTCACAAGCCTTGCAAGAATAGATTATACATCTATATATATACTTATATACTCTGTTGCATGATTAACAAGAAACAGACATAGGATCGATAAGTTGTATTGGAGGATGGTTGGGGTATTCGTGTTTGATGGTTTTGGGTGAAAATGCATAATTTACACAAAGGTAAAACTTGCAATGATTTTCACATTTGTATGCACACGTGTTACCGTTGCTGTAACAACCAGTGAATTTACAGAAGTTCCCATCCTCCTATGTGTCTAAGTCAATGGTAATGTCTGGGTGAAGTTGATGTTGTAATTTTCGGGGTAGTTCAACACAATATTTGTGGAGAGTGAATGAACATCCATGGATCTGTCAATGCGTGTGACAGCCGAAAATGCAGCAAACTGTTTAGCCTTCACTAGCATCAAGATTGCTTGGATCATCTCTGACACCATGTACATATTGTATTTAGAGGTTGTTAATCATAAAAACACTCAATAAAGATATAAATAAGTTCAAATTTACCTTGGAGTAGAAGGTTGTTACTGCGCATTCGTGGCACGTACAATATAGGCAAAATATATTCAGTTTCCACAATGATACAACCATGCATCCATCCGTCGAATGTATTTGTTACAAAATTTGCAACAATAACTCGAAGCGAGTACATGAGAAGAAGTGGATGTTCATGGTGATGATGTGGTATATCGGCGGTAGGTGCTAAGGAAGCACATGTCTTGTGGATCCAAAAGTCACAACTATCACATCGATAGAATAAGCCTTCATCCGTCACGTTGCAAGCATCACAACGGAATGAAGCAGGTATTAATTGAGGTGTTAAAGTGTCTTGTGGGTGGCCTTCATGTTCAAACTTCATCAATGGTTCCTCCTTGTAGTAACTAAAACAATTACTAGAAGCAACCCCCTTTTGAGTTCTCCTCATCGTCATCATCTTTCATGGTAGCAAGAATCGTCTGATGAGCTTCAGTTGATGCACTTCATGAAAAGTCAATACTTAATTTGCAAGAAATAACCAAAAGTTTTGCTAGTTTGACATGAAGAAAATGTTACATGAAATTCCTAAGGAAAATTGAGAGCTCTCTTTTTAGAA